>RQTK01001209.1:79751-103683 GCA_003991915.1 Elysia chlorotica | reverse complement strand
GGGATAAATTTTTCAAGATTTGAAAATGTATTTGCCTGTAGGAAGCAAGTAAGATTTGGTAAGTTAAGAAATAGACTACACAAGGGGTAGTAAGTATACGAAGCTGCAGCTAACATGCTCTAGGAAATGTCAAAATTTTCTCTCACGCCATTTCAACAAAACTGCTTCTGTTCTGATATTCAATGTGCAGATAGATTTTATTCCATAAAACTTTTAGGCATCTTGTTTTTGCTCAATAGTAATCTCCTAGTTTATTCAACCAAACAATACCAATCTGTCCATCCAGTCCCTGCAGTCTTTTCCAACAAATTGGTCTTAATACGTCCGTCCGTATCTGGTTGAAAAAATACGTATTTGACGATATTCAGCTAAAAATCGGGTGTCCCGTCGATCGCTCAGTTCTTGCTGCCATTTTCGGCAATAACGCCCGGTTAGTCCAGCTGTTAACACCGCCCATTCACGCTTTCAACGTCTCATAAGTTGCGTAGTGATCGGTCGAGTCTCTTATCAACTTGTAGATTTAACGTTCACTCGCGGCTCTTTTCGGTAAAAAAATACGGTAAATAGTGTACCACTATATCGGCAATTATGCTTCCGCCGGCGGCGATCTGTCCATCCGGGAATCCCATAGCTTTGTTTACTACTGCTAGGCAGAGAGTTTGTTTCCAATAATCCAGTATTGGGGCGACAAGTTAGACTGATTTAGACCTCAAACCAAGATTGATTTAGACTTCAAACCATCTTCGCTGTCAAGCGCCGGTCCCCTCACAGTTCTTACTCTCGCACGATCAGATAAACAATTTCGTATTTTGTAGGGCTAGGCAAATTTCGTATTTTGTAAGGCTAGGCATAATCGCTGCTACTCTTTCACACAGACAGACATACACACACACTCACACGCATCCTCGTTGGGCGGCGCATTATTGCATTTGCTCAAAGATGTTACATACCGCACACGATCTTTTGTCCACTCTTGTTGGTTATTGTATATTAAAATATCAAGAAAAATTGGCTACTTTAAAAAAAAAAATTATTATTAGGCTAAATTACTTTAATTCTCTTCACAGCTTTCACTTCTCTATATAAATCTTGCTTATATATCGTCGTCGGGATTCGGGAACATAGATCTGAGCTTAATCTAGATCTGGTATTATAAACGGATGATTGCTGTTGCCTGTCGCTAATGTGTTGCAACTCAAGCCAAACTGATGCCACCTTTATCGATTAGAATTATTGTGAAACATTTTTTTTTATGATGATCACTTTAATTACCCATATGGACATCTAGATATGCGATCATTATCGTACATTTACGATATTTTCGGCAAAACCCGATTTGCAGTATTCCCTTCAACCTTCTTAAAATTTTATATTTAGTTTATGCAAAGCCTGGATATTGCTTACGTGGTGTTCAAAATGAAAATCAACTAAATTAAATAAAAAAAAAAGATCAAAACAAAAGCACACACATACTCCCAAAAAAGGAAGGGGAAAAAATGCTTTTTTTTTTAAGTTGTGGTTTTAAGCCTACAAGTGTTTAAGTCAATATTGATAGCTGAACTAAATAAACTTGGCCATCAATAAGGTTTGCAGTGACTAACCGCGCTAAGAATCTGTATTTGCTTTCTCAAAAGTTGGCAGCTATGGTTACATACGGTGTGTTACGTTTTAAGCGTTGACATTGAACTGTTTGAAAACAAATTTTGCCTTGGGGGTTTTATTTTTCTGTAGGTGCGTTTGATCTTACTTAGATCTATTTATTTTAATTACGGATTTTGCCCTACTGTTGTCAATATGTAGCAAATTATCATGTAGGCCTACTTAATCTGCTAACTTTTAAAACGAACAATCTAGATCTATACAAGCCTCGATCTTATCAAGATTTATTTAATCTGAAAATAACATTGTATCACTCAAGCAATCAACACATACTGCGTCCAATTCAGTGTATGAATTCTCTCTAAATTCATGTCATCTAGGTCTAGATTTCAGCTATTTATGTGTAGGTGTGATATCGGCATGATTTTCTTGTGTTTAGTGCATTCTACCCCAATGGGTTTTTAATTTTTTTAAAGAAATATAACATGCTGCCGCTGAATCTAAGAGGTTTGACAGTGAAGAAATAAGGATCCAGTTAGCATTGTGGGACCTTCACAAAATTCAATAATGTCAACTGGATCCATATTTTATGACAGGAAAAAAAAAGGAAAGTGGGAAAATAAATGGTGAAATTAACTCCCTATGTCAAAACAAAAAAGCTGAGTTTTATCTATTTTTCACAAAATCTAATGCCAGTACAATCTGGGCTTATCATTCGAGATGGGGGAGGGAATTAAATTATTTAGGCCTATTTATCCACTTTTCTTTTCTCCTGTCTCAATTATTGCATAGACTTTGTTGTCTAATTTCCTCTGGATAAATTTCAGTCTTGCATCTGACCCCCCTAGTTCAAGTAGTCGAAACATCTGATATAAACAAACTATTCACTAATGTTCTATTTTTCTCTCCCAGGGTGGTGGATGTCTGAATTATTGCATAGACTTTGTTGTCTTATTTCCTCTGGATAAATTTCAGTCTTACATCTGACCCCCCTAGTTCAAGTAGTTGAAACATCTGATATAAACAAACTATTCACTAATGTTCTATTTTTCTCTCCCAGAGTGGTGGATGTCTGAATTATTGCATAGACTTTGTTGTCTAATTTCCTCTGGATAAATTTCAGTCTTACATCTGACCCCCCTAGTTCAAGTAGTTGAAACATCTGACCTAAACAAACTATTCACTAATGTTCTATTTTTCTCTCCCAGAGTGGTGGATGTCTGAATTATTGCATAGACTTTGTTGTCAGATTTCCTTTGGATAAATTTCAGTCTCCCTGCTGGTTGGGTCGGTGTCAGTATAATGTGACCGGCTGAGACAGGAGTCATGGTATCCCCGCCCTGTCTCGTGTGTGGCAGCACATAAAAATTTTCAGACGTCCATCTTGGGGCCCGTCCACAATATAGCCTATATAGTGCTGCTGTTGGACGTTAAACCAACCCAACCAACCAAACCTTGCATCTGACCCCCCTAGTTTAAGTAGTCAAAACATCTGACCTAAACGAACTATTCACTAAAATTCTATTTTTCTATCCCAGGATGGTGGACGTAGGAGGTCAGAGGTCAGAACGCAGGAAGTGGATCCACTGTTTTGAAAATGTAACGTCCATCATGTTTTTAGTCGCCTTAAGTGAATACGACCAGGTTTTGGTGGAGTCAGATAATGAGGTGAGTGCAGTCCACAATCACATACATGACGTACGATAAACAACCGGGTGAATCGGGCACGAGTTGTTGATAAAAGTTTTGAACTATAACCCTCTAAATATTTTAAAGAAAATATTCTATATAAATAATATATTTACCTTTTATTTTTCAAATTGAATTGTACATCTCATGGTTATAAAAACCCAAACCCAAACCCATCGCTCAAAAGAAGCCCTCTTTAGTATGTTGTTTGGTTTGTCAGTACACTTACGGAAGTCTTTCCTAGAAAAGATAGTTAGATCTAGATCTACAACTTGTCCAAACCGAAGTGCATTTGATGCCTTTAACATGCTATGAATGACTCAAAAATACAAGCATAGAATAGATGATCAACTGAAGAGTTAGGGACTAGAGATACTGGAGGCCTGGTTATCTAGATCAATGAAAAGGAATATTATGGTTTGCTGTGGATTTTATTTTTCGACGTGTGCCTAATTCACCCTGGTTGCCTCACTTATGATTATCTACAAATGCAGGCTACTGGAAAGCATGGCTTTAGAGGTTTTTGTAAATTAAACATATTTGATGGTAAATTTGGTACAAAAATGTCTTCTTAGATAATGTTTTTTGATTCTTGGTGTGTTTTTAAGGAACATAGTGTTGTACAGGAATGCTTAAATGAAAGGAAAGTGCTTTGTTGTCATTTTGCTCAAATGTGTTACTGCTACATGTAGCCTACTCTTTTTTTTCTGGTTCTTTGAGGTTTAAATTGAATAAGGTGTTTTTCTCAGGCCTTACAGCTTCTCTCTTTTTTAGTCCTTTACCTTTTGAAGACGAGTTTTTCTATGTTGTTGTAGTTCAAAACTTATGTTGACTTGGTCATGCTTTTTTTATGTACAGAACCAAACGGAAAAAAAAAAAATTCTGATTTTTAAAAAAAAATGTGTTGTTATCAGATAGATTTAATGTCCTGGTTTAAATTAAGACATTATGTTAGATCACACACAACCCTTTTTTTTTATATATGTTATTGCTTAACGGTTACAAAGCGTAGGCTACATAACTGTTGTATGCCAATTTTAATAGCTTTTGTTTTTAACATTGTTATATGGTAGTTGAATATTTATGATCATCCTATCCCTTGTATCCCCACATCAGAGTGTAGCGAGACTCGTCTTTGTAGATTGTTAACATAATATACATGTTCTAATTGTCATTATTATTTTTATATTTTGTCCCTCCCAATAAAAACTCTTTGATGTCAATTGCGCGTGTGTCTAAGTGACAACGTCCAATTGCTTGTACATTTACGTAGTCGTGTTGTTCTGTTAGTAAGCAAAATGTCCCACATTGATTAATAAAGTAATATCTTATAAATCTCATCTAATCTTGTGTATTTCCAGAACCGAATGGAAGAATCTAAAGCCTTGTTTAGAACGATCATCACATACCCGTGGTTTCAGAACTCATCTGTCATCCTATTTCTCAACAAGAAGGATCTCTTGGAAGAGAAGATTATGCACTCTCATCTCGTAGACTATTTCCCTGAATTTGATGGTAAGTCATGTAGTCTTGATCGAAAAGTGGGACGCGATAGATTTAAGATAAATCTATGGATCTACAGCAACTTTTTGTGGCTTTGGTCTCAAAAACCTACGTTGGGGAAAAAAATCCTTCAGGCAATTTGAACTTGGCAAAACCTTTTAAACTTGGTATCATTTTTTGCCTAAAAATTATTAGCACGATTAAACGTTATAGATATGTTCATTGCAAGTTGCATATTACTTAAACGTTTTGCGTTAGTGTTACCAATATTTTTTAAGTTTTCATAAATATTGATGACTATATATTTACTCTTTAAACCCGAGTGGCCCGTAAAATCAGAAAAATTAACGGAGAACGAAAAAAAATCCCACTGTCTTTCCATTAATAGATCTATCTAAATTCTACATTAAAACACATAATGGGTATGTTGGCTTAAAGAGTGAAGTTCTGATAATTGTTGGTTAAATGCTCATGTGTGTTTTTATTGTAAAGTGCTCTGAGTCTGAGCATGTTAGGAGTAGAGCTCTGTAGAAATAAAGGTTGTTGTTGTTACTATTATTAATTTTTTTTTAACATCATTATTATGATCATCATCATCATCATCATCATCATCATCATCATCATCATCATCATCATCATCATCATCATCATCATCATCATCATCACCATCATCATCATCATCATTATTATTATAACAATTGTTGTTGTTGTTGTTGTGCAGGTCCACAGAAAGAGGCGAGCTGTGCCAGGGAGTTCATCCTCAAAATGTTTGTGGAGCTCAACCCAGACCCAGACAAGATCATCTACTCTCATTTCACTTGTGCCACAGGTGGGTGCAAAACAACGCAATTATTTCTTAGATCTTAACCTTTTCCCATCACCTTGAAATGTATGTGATGTGGGTTGATAGGTTCTTGTACTAGCACCATTTTGTATTGTACCTTATTGTAGGCCTCCTCATTTCGCTTCTGCCACAGGTGGGCGAAAACTTAAGCCTGGAAAAAAATAATGCAATTATTTCTTAGGCTCTTAGACCTAAAACCTTTTCCCATCACTCTACACATAATAATGTTGTGTGGGTTGATAGGCTCTTGTTCTAGCACCTTTTTGTATTGTACCTTATTGTAGGCCTCCTCATTTCGCTTCTGCCACAGGTGGGCGAAAACTTAAGCCTGGAAAAAAATCAATGCAATTATTTCTTAGATCTGAACTTTTTCCCATCACCCTACACGTAATAATGTTGTGAGAGTTGATAGGTTCGTGTTCTAGCACCATTTTGTATTGTACCTTATTGTACTCTCATTTCACTTGTGCCACAGGTGGGCGCAAAACTTAGGCCTGGCAAAAAACAAAAACAACGCATTTATTTCTTAGATCTTAACCTTTTCCCATCACCTTGAAATGTATGTGATGTGGGTTGATAGGCTCTCGTATTGTACCTTATTGTGGGCCTCCTCATTTCACTTGTGCCACAGGTGCCACAGGTGGGCGAAACTTAAGCCTGGAAAAAAACAAAATAACGCAATTATTTCTTAGATCTTAACTTTTTTCCCACCACCCTGAAACATAATAATGTAGTGAGGGTTGATAAGCGCTTGTTCTAGCTCTTTTTTGTATTGTAGGCCTACCTTATTGTACTCTCATTTCACTTGTGCCACAGGTGGGTGGAAACTTAGGCCTGAAAAAAAAATAACGCAATTATTTATTATACCTATTTGTCCCTTATTTTCCCTGTTTGCTTTACATATCGTCAGGGGCACAACGATTATGACACTAATCAGATCTGAAGTAATATTTCGTTGTTGGTGATAATATTTAACTAACTAAGCATTTAGATGGGGAAAAAATGGGTTAATATGTTTTTGCCCCATTTTATTAGAAACTTGTCCCAACATTGGTGATAAATAATGAAATAGAGGAGGCTTTATCTATTATCACAAAAGAAGCAAAAATGACTTGTGCTTAAATAGTAGCACACTGAGTGAGTGAAGATATATAGTCATATTTGATTTTAATGTTTATATAATAAAAAAAAATTAATGCTTATATTGTATTTATGTATTGTATGTATTTACACTTTATCCTGATGGTAATTTTATTTTATTTCAAACTTTTGTTTTTGTTTTTTTGTTTCCAAATACTGAGAATATGCGGTTTGTGTTTGCAATTTATCCTGATGATATTTTATTTCCAACTTTTTTTTTTTGTTTCGTTTCCAGATACTGAGAATATACTGTTTGTGTTTGTTATTTATCCTGATGATATTTTATTTCAAACTTTTTTCTTCTTTTTTCATTTCCAGATACTGAGAATATACGGTTTGTGTTTGCAGCAGTGAAGGACACGATCCTGCAGCTCAACTTGAAAGAGTACAACCTGGTGTGAGCGAGTGGTTGAGGAAACGTGAATAGTCCCCCCTTCCATAGCCCCCCCACCCATCCATCCATCCATCCCTCTCCTCCCACATCCTCCCCCCCTCGTCCTGTGGTGTCATCAGCTCTGTCAGACAGAGAGGAGTTTCACTGTCCAGCTCGTCAAGGAGGCTACGTCGCCACTGATCATCGTGCATGGTCGGTCTAGTTTTTAACCCCCCCTCCCTCCCCCTACAGCTTTATGCCATGGCATCTGTTCTTCGTTTTATTATTATTAAATTTTTTTTTATAAGTATTCTTATTTATTAGGCTACTCTTTTTTTGAGTTGGTTTATTTGCTTTGTTTCGAGCACTCTGTCTTCTGGAGACATTGCCATTCTATCTCGAGTCGAAGCATCGGGGGCAAGAAGAGACTTTGTTGTGAGGTGATATCGTCGCGTCAAAGTCGCCGTCGTTGTCGTCGTTCTCGCAGCAATGAAAACACGAGAAAGGCCAAGAGGATGTGATTTCTGTCGGACTCTGTAAGGATTATACCACGCTGGGCCGGGACTCGGAACAGGCTCGGAGTATAGCAGGCAAATGGCCCGGGATACCTCGGCACCGAGTGAGAGAGAGGCTGACGTGTTTCTATCGCACCACCAGAGTACTTCAGGAGTTCCTTCTCTCCGTTCGACGGCAAGCACCTACGGTGTTAAGTTTGATCTTGCTCGTTATTTTTAGTTAATGATAACTTGTTTCGCTGTTGTCATTTTGTCATCGTAACAACAATAACGGTAATCATAATATTACAAATGAAAAAATATGACAACTTTTTTAAACCTGAAGAATTGTTGGGTTTTTTACTTTTGCACCTTAATCTGTGAGTTTTTATCAGTGTTTGCTTTGCTCAGCCTCATGGTATGATTGTTGTCAGATGTTCTTGCCTTTTTTAATTTTATCGTAAAGAGTTCATTTTTATGTTTATAGTTTTTATCCTAAAAAAGATTATAACGTTTTAAAAACAAGTACATTTGGGTTGGCTCAAATTAAGAAACACTACAGATTGTTGGATAAATTAAATTTTTTTTTTTTTAAAACTGTTTTTAGAATTAAATTTTTATTTATCATGACTCTCTCTCCCCGCTATAGCTGGTGCTCTTCTTTTTATTGGTTTTAGTGAATTTGTTTTAATCTTGGCATTTAGTATTTTATGTCAATAAGTATAAAATCTCCACCAGTCTCGCTTTTGACTGTTTTTTTTTTGTTTTTGTTTTTTTCCAAGACAGTCAAACTTAATAATATTATGTGGACCTGAATTCTGTAAGTCAAAGTAGAATTTTTTTTTAACTGTTCTTTTTTTACTACAAATATTATGGCCTAGGAAATAGATTGAAGTGGGGAATATTGCTGTCAGTGCGATTGTAATTTGTTTTGGATTTTTTTTTACTGTTTTTTTTTCAAGCTTTATCATGTAACTTCTGCCTTCAGTGGTACTCTTTTTTGTCTTTGTATTAATTATAATCTTTTTTTGGCCTTCGTTTTGTTTTGACAAAGCCAGTTAGGGCAACCTGGCAGCAATTTTTTTTTTTAATTTTTTTTTTCTTGTATAGTAAATGATAAATCAGAGATGGGAAATTAGGTTTGGCTTTTTTCTTCTTTTTTTTTTTTTTAATAACCCAGCACAGATTGCCTTGTGATTTATTTTGTTTTTTTTTAATTTTTTTTTTCTTGTATAGTAAATGATAAATCAGAGATGGGAAATTAGGTTTGGCTTTTTTCTTCTTCTTTTTTTTTTTTTTTTTAATAACCCAGCACAGATTGCCTTGTGATTTATTTTGACTTGCCAGTGTGGACATTGTGAAAGCATAACGGTTTTTCGTCTACAAGTGTTCACATTTTATTCTTAAAACTTACAGCCTTGGTTTTAAGGTGCAAGAGTCTGACTCCGTTTATCCTTTGTCTTGCCGGTATTACCGGTAACAAGGTTATGGTCAAGGCTGCAGGAAGTCTGCCTAGTTTCTCAGTGACTTCAACTCGAGCAACAAACAAAGAACCGCAATCAGCGGCAATGGTATTCCAGACAGCTGTGTTATCGCTTCTCTCCCCTTATTTTACTAACCTTCAACCAAACTCGTTGCAATCCTCAGTTTGAAATCCTCACCCCCATCTCTCTGTGCATACCGGTACCCCCCTCCCGTATATTATTTTACGTGCGTTGCGCACCCCCCCACCCCAACCAGACTTGTAGCTTACGCTTTTTATTTTAGCAAAGTTCGGAGAGAGGCAGTGATTCGCTCAATTTCTTTTTTTTTTTTTTCGCTCTATTTGTAGAGAGCCTCTCCGTCTCCCTCACCCTCCCCCCGCCTCCCATCCCCGTCCTCTCCTCTCCTCACTCACACCCCCACTCGTCTCATTTTTTAAAGTTTTTTTTTTTTTAAATCATCGTTCCCCTCCCTATAGTTATGGACATATGGGCTGCCAGTTAGAAACCCCCTCCTACCACCCACAACCACCAAGTCGAGGACTCGCGTGTGATTATGACAACTACAAGTTAGGCGAATGTGCAATTACTGCCTTTATTATAATTATTATTATCAACTTTTTTTTTTTTTTTAATCAATTTTTTTTTTTTTTCCTGAATTTTTTTTTTTTTTTTGGATGCTTTTCAATGTTAAAAATTGTTATTATTATGAATAGCCTGTGTCAAAAAAATAAAACTGACTAGGGGTGCAGACACACATTAAAATGTTTGAAGCTTATGATGGTGATGAATGGTGGTGATTAGTTTAATACAAATATTGCTGTACTATTATTATTATTATTATTATTATTATTATTATTATTATTATTATTATTATTATTATTATTATTATTATAACACACTATTCCCACCCAAACAACCCCCCTGTTCTGATTTGTATCATATGCACTGAAACATTTTTGTATAACTGTACAATAACAATAAGAATAATATGTTATCTTCTGTTCAATGTTAATTCAATGTGGATAATAACTTTTTGTTTTGTTTTTATCACTAAAAACAAAAACACAACTAAGAATATGTCCAAATAGAGAGCGAGCGAGAGAGAAAGAGAAAAGAGAAAAAATGAGAGCTCAAATTATGTGGTGCACTTTTTTCCCTCTGAATGATCACAAAAAACATGAAAGCATCAAAACAAGCACGTACACCCCCCACGTAATCTGGTTATGATCAGTATGTCTACACGTATGTACGTCTCGGCTGTTTGAGTTTGCCTGATCCGTGTTAATTTTGAGATTTTTATACGTTGGCTTTTCAGTTTTACAGTAGGAAATTGAAGGGAGCTGTGGACCTTTGACAGTAACCATTTAGATTTAAGGACGGTAGTTTCACTTTGAGTCGGGTGGTGTAAAACTCATTCCCTAAATTCTTCATCAAGAATCGTGGTTAAATTTTCCCATCATTTCCTCCCGAGTTTTGAGATTTGTCCACATCTTGTCGGGAATTTCCATTTTCTCCCTGGTTTTGTGAAAACCAATCTAAAAAAAATTAACTTTTGCAATACCCTCTTAAATCTAGAAAAAACCTAGAAAAGCGGAGAGAAATTTAAAACGTAATCTACCCATTGTTTTGATTTAGCTTTGCTGTGTGCACTGAAGACTTGGTTAGAATAGTCCAATGGTTTCTGTTTTTTGTTGTTGTGGTTTTTTAACGCATCCCTATACCGTTTCCTTGCCCACATTTCAGAAATTTTCTGAAGGACCCGTTTGCCTTCTCGGAGTTTGGATTTGCCTTGTAGTTTCTTGCCTAGACTCCCCCTGCGACTCTGTTTTGAGTGGTCGGGGGCGTTATTGGGATGCTCTCCCCTTGGTTACCTTGGTCACCCGCGCCATTGGTTAGACGGGTTGCGAGAAGTCTCAAAAGTCACACAGCACGTCAAAAAAACAAACGACACATACTAATGATACTCGGTTGGGTTTTGGGGGATTTTTGGGGATTTTTAAAAGTGGTCTTGGTGTCAAATTCATTTGCCTACCAATAAGGCTTTACTAGTGCATATGATCGATGAAATAGTTGATTGTGATTGGTGTGTTAGTAGATTGTGATTGATGGGGGTGTTGATTGTGATGCTATGACAGTTAATATTAACACAGCCTATTGATTCCTCTTTCCCCCATGCTCCCCTCATACTTGTGCTTCATTTTTTTGTCACAAACAAAAAACACAAACATACACTTGATTCGTTCATATGTGGCGACGACCTAAATA
Source organism: Elysia chlorotica (assembly GCA_003991915.1). Classification (NCBI taxonomy): domain Eukaryota; kingdom Metazoa; phylum Mollusca; class Gastropoda; family Plakobranchidae; genus Elysia; species Elysia chlorotica. The sequence continues at coordinate 92,292 of RQTK01001209.1, read as the reverse complement.
TTCTTCTAATGACACACGTTATTATTACTACATGTATATAATTACTATATTATATATTATTACCATAATTCACTATTCTCGCTGTAAAGATTGGCTGTTGGATTGTCGGCGTGGAGCCCGGCTTCGTGTGATAGCGTGTGGCGTGATCGCCAGCCAATCGAGCGGTTCGTGTTTTTTGGCTCTACGTTGAATTCGCTCCATATATATATGGTATAAATTGAGTCTCAGTTTTCGCTGTCGGACTCTGAGCGAGATTTGCTGGCCCCGACATGCGCTAACACACGAGCTCGAAGCACGCACGCCTGCCTTCGCAAATGTACTTGATATATGATTTTTTTTAAAGTATCTTTTCTCTTCTCTTTTCGATGTGCAATCTATGGGCATTGGGTGGGGTGGGGAGGGTACATGTGTCACTTTTTTATGTATGTTATCTTGGTGTGGTGTGATGGTTTGAGGGGGGAGGGGAGGGAGGGGGGCTGGCGTGCGCGATGCTTGTTATATATACTATAAATATATGCTTTGACTGAAATGTTAGATCTAGTATGCTGCACTGGTTTAAGCCGTTGTGTGTTGAACTGTTCTGGGTTCTATACAAATAATTTGTACCATACATACAATACGTGTGTGTGAGTGTGTGTGACTGTGTTATTTACGTGTGTTTCTAAAGAGCCTTCTGTTGGTTTGCAGGCAACAAATGAGATGCGTGGCCTTGAGGAGAAACCGAGAATTGAACTGGGGACTGTTGAGTGGGGGATTAGAAGCCGAATATTAGGTGTAGAAGCTCATAACTATACGTGCCACTTTTCCAAATCATGTTAGGTTTTTTTGTTTTTTTAACATAATTATGCATGTTTTGGGGTAGTTTGTATTGTTTTTTTCTTCTCTTTTCTTGCCTCCTTTCTTGCACTCAGAAATGAAGTTATGGATGAATTCAGCCAGATCCCTCTTAGAAATTTCAAGGCATACCGATGTTTTTTGTTTTTTTTTTGGGGGGTTTTTTTCACCTTTTTTTAAACAGCGGCCTTGCTCTATATTTTTTTTCCAACAGTATAGATGAAATAATTTTTAAAAGCATTTAAGCATATACAGCCGTTTGTTTTTATATTTAAATATTGATTAGATTTCTGTCATTTCTCTCTCTCTTTATCTCTCTTGCTTTCCTTTTTTTTAAATCTTTTCTCTCCATCCATGTCCATCTATATCTCGGTATTTTCCAGTTCATTTTGCAAAACAGAGAATTACGCTTGTCCATCTTGCTTCACATTTTGGTCCAACAGATGTACGCTTAGATTTCTAGTTCTAGCACATTGAAAGTCTGAGACTGTAGCTGTGAATTCTAAGAAATTAGATTTGCCTGCGAGTTCCAAGAAATTGGATTTGCCTGCGAGTTCCAAGAAATTGGATTTGCCTGCGAGTTCCAAGAAATTGGATTTGCCTGCGCGTTCCAAGAAATTAGATTTGCCTGCGAGTTCCAAGAAATTAGAACTGCCTTCTGTCAATGGCGCACAAACCTGCATACTGTAACTTTTTTTTTTTTTGAGAGAGGGAAAAATTGAGCTATTTCCATATAGATCCAAGGGAAACTTTTTCCATACAAGTTGAGGGTTAGAGTTGAATAGTGGCACTATATAGCTGTTATTGTGCTGACGTGTCGTAAAAATAATCTAAATTGAGTATTGGCTTGATCATCTATACTCTCATTTTGGACGAAGTGATTTATTTTATTCTTGCTAGAAGTTTTCAACGAGTCTTCGAGTTTTATCTCTTGGATTGTCTGGCAGTTTTTCAGATCTGGATGGCTGTAGTTAGGGGTAAAAGTATAACGTCACGTAGCGTTACGTATTCCAACCCTGGGCAAAATACGACTGAGAACTGAGTAGGAGGAAGGAAGGAAGGGAGGGGGGGGGTGGGGATGAGGCGAGTGAGAACATGTCTGCATGAAAGAGAAAGAATCCGAGACAGTATTGCGCGACTGATGGCCAGTTTTTTGTCAATTGTCAAACTAAAAAATTGTGAAATTGTGAAACTAAAGAGAGGTTTCACCCAATTTTTTCCCCCCTCTCTCTTGTTTTGTTGCATCTTTTAGGCTGTTGCATATTTACTACTACTACACTACTACACTACTATACTACTCTCGTGGGAGAATCTCTGTATGTATAATTTTCAGCTAGGCATGTATATACATAAACATAATAATATAAATGCATAAATATATACATATATCTATTTTATGTGTGCGTACGTGTGTACGTGTGTGTGTGAGTGTGTACGTGCGTGTGGGGTGCCTGCAGCGTGCAACAGAAGCAAACACCGTATATATGTGAGTGCGTTTATCTCAAATTGCAGCCCTCGATCCCAAACTGTATGTACGTACGTATTTTGCATAGCTGTTCCGGCCCTGTGTTTTACGAGTGTGTACGTGTGTCGCCGACTTTTTTGTAGTTTTCAATTCTACTTGATGTACGAGGAAGGAAGGAAGACAACGTACGAAACAATCTGTGTTCCGTACCATACTACTGTACTACTGTGTATATGTACAGGCTGGGGCGGGTGTGTAGCGTGTTGTGTGTAAGGCGTGTAGCGTGTAGGGCGTGTGGCGTGTAAAGCGCATGATGAATGCTTGGTCGTGTTGAAAGTCTTTGATACATAGAGGCTGGAGGAACGCCTGTGTGAGAGAGAAAGCGAGTAAGACAAAGAGTGAGAGATCTAGATTTGTTTGGGACCCGTTGCCTTGTCAATGGGACTACGAGTATGTTTGTATGTGTGTGTGTGAGAGAGAGAAATATAAACTGTAGTAAGGCTCAGCTGTTGCGTCATTGTGCACCTCTCTCCCTCTCTCTCTCTCTCTATCTCTCTCTTGCTCTCTTGCTCTCTCTATCTCTCCCTCTCTCCCTCTTTCTCAGTCTCTTATCTCTCCCTCTCTCCCTCTTTCTCAGTCTCTTATCTCTCCCTCTTTCTCAGTCTCTTATCTCTCCCTCTCCCTCTCTCCCTCTTTCTCAGTCTCTTATTTCTCCCTCCCTCCCTCTCTCCCTCCCTCCCTCTACTCAATCTCCCTCCCTCCCTCCGTCCCCCCTGCCGTGCACAATGGCGCATGCTTGTTTGTGTTCAGAGGTCATTGCTCATTCTAAACTAGGATACCGTTATCTTGTTTTGGATCGTTTGTTGCATTATTTATTATTCTAATGGTTATAATAACTTTTACTATACTCTGTTTTGCTTTTATTTTTATCATTGTTTTTTTTTCTGTTTTGTTTTTATATAATATAAATTTATATATATACATAATTATATATATACTACCTGAGTTTGTGTACCTTAACACGCGTCTCTATGTCTGGCTGGTCGGTATGCCCCGGTCACGTCGCCTGTAGTATTTTTAAAAATCTAGGTTTGATCGTTCTATCTGCAACACGCAACTTTTCTGTGTAAACAACTGCGGTGTGTTCCGAGACGGGACCGCCACGAGTATCCGACACCAGTAACACTATTACTATTACTATTATTATTATTATTATTATTATTATTATTATTATTATTATTACTATTATTATTATTATTATTATTATTAAATTAATATTATTTTGTTATATTTTTTAAAAAATCCTTTACACCTAACGCTGTTTATTTAGTTCTTTTACTTCTAACGTGCTATCACTTTGGCTTGCTTAGAGAAACGGAAAAGCACATTGTTTGGTTTTGTACTGACAGTGAAGCACTGAGCAAACCAGAGTTATGTGCCCCTCCTTTTCTCTTAAATTTAAAACTTGCAAGGCACAACTTTTAACTCGCAAAAATTGTTTGTAAATCCATAAAACTGCTCTCACTTTTACGAAATTGTTTACTATACTAGGAACAGCTAGTTACTCTTTCTCTTTTGCCTTTTTCTGGATCTTTCTCTTTTACTTTTTTCTCCAATTTATATGGCTTTCTTTCTGTCGTCCCACCTTTTGGTCTATCTCCTCTCTCTGTTTCTCTCTCTCTCTCTCTCTCTCTCTCTCTCTCTCTCTCTCTCTCTCTCTCTCTCTCTTCTCACCCCCACACAAACATCTGTAGAGAAGATCCAGTGGTTTGGGAGAGAGGGTGTTTGTCGTCCTTTAATGAACATACTCTCTTGTTTTTTTAAGATTGTTATTTTTTAATACGTTAGAAACATTTTTTTTCCTTGATAATTTTTTTTTTTCATTTTTAAGAGTATTGGTTTGTTTTAAGGTTAGTTCTTCTACACGATATATTGAAAAACAAATGTGAAATTTATTTATGTGTACTATATTATAAAACATGAATAAAAACAGTGAAACTTTTGTGTCTAAAACTGTATTTCTGCTTTGCTTTTTTTAAACTATCATACTCATAATTATATGTGTATTGTTCTTGTACATTAGAGTTGATGAACCTCTTTAGTCTGTTTGTTGATATGACATGATATCTTGACTTGATACACCTGTCAAGATATTTGACGCTTGCTTTTTTTTAACCATCATTCATTATTAAATGTGTATTGTTTTTGTACATTAGATTCGATATACCTCTCTTTGTTGATACGACATACAGTGTAATAGTTTGAGAGGGATACACTTGTAAAATATTTGACGTTACACTATCTAGGTACAATCATTTAATGATTTAATGATGGAGGTACATGCACAATGAACTGTATTAGCAACACTAAGTCAGGATGAACTGGCTCAAGTGGTAGGGCGCTGGTCTCTAGATTGGAAACTTTGCGGTTTGAATCCACAAACCGTCAAAAAAATTTACTTGCCCGACTTCGCCCCCTACTGGTGGTTGTAGTCAGTTTTAGTTTGATATGACCGGCTGAAACAGGCGTCTAGGTCTCCCCGCCCTGTCTTGTGTGTGGCAGTGTGTAAAATAGTCAGACGACATACTTGCTGCCCGTCCACTATATAGCGTATATATAGTGTTGAAGTTGGACGATAAGTAATAGAATAAACTAACATGTACAATAACAGTAACTATATTGACAGCATTTGAGCCACATGTGGGTTTGTAGAACGTTGAATCTTGAATCCAACCAACTTTTGATAGCAATAGAGCTAGATCGTTATGTTCCAGGTATAAGCCTATGTACTCTACTTACTCACTTTATACATGTAGTATTTTATGCTAATGGAGCATTGGGACAGGGGGGGGGGGAATCGAGGAAAAACGCATACTCACATACGCATGAAAAAAACATTCATGTTGCAGCACTAACAGTTTAATTTATAATTATATGCAAATTATACGCTTTAAACATCTTTCTAATATTAATGTGACCGGCTGAGACAGGAGTCCTGCCATCCCCGCCCTGTCTCGTGTGTGGCCGCACATAAAAGTGTCAGACATCAGTCTCGAGGCCCGTCGCAATGTAGTGTATATAATGCTGATGTTGGACGTTAAACCAACACAACATCTTTTTAAATTGTCATAGTCTGACAGATTCTTCGATTTCAAGTGAGAAACTTTTTCATTCTTAATTTTGGCTCCTGCTTAGCGAAACTAAAACGTTTGCAATAACTTGTCAGGTTTATTACGGAAATTTTGACTGATGTATAAATCAGAAGATGAACTTAAGGATCCTGAAAGATGTGGTACAAATTTATACGTTTTGACAGGTGTGTGTACTTTGGTGACACGTGGTGTAAAATTTATAACAAAAGAATGCCAGTTAATACGCCATTCTCTGTTCAGATTTTACATTTACTCATATATTGTAATATGATCAGGAGGTATTTTCAAACTTGAATTTATTTTACTCTCAATTTCAATTTCATAAGTTTTAAACAGGCACACTTAGGTGTTGGAAAATTGAAGAATTTTGTTAAAAATTCGGCAAATTAATATTCTTATATGCATTATTATTGCATGAGGTGACATTTAAAGGTTTCTAACTATACTTTTTGAGCTTTTGAGAAAACTTGCAACATAAAGTCTGGATTTTAACAAATTTATGTCTAACTCTAAGCCATAAGTTCTAACCTTTCTTTTACTTTACAACCAAACTTCCAATGTCTACAGTTTTTGTTTTTATGTTTCTTAAATACAAATACAACCGTATTATGCTGTTTTGTCTAAATTGACCAAAATCGCAGATGAAACCTTTTTAAATACCATCTCTCTATTAATTTCTAACATGCTGTCGAATTATCTACACAGGTTAGTAAACTAATATCAATCGTAATAATACATGATAAAGCACCCACCAGCTTGAAATAACAGACCCAAAACTCAACAGGGTATTTTAATATAAATTATATTGAGCGTTTCGGATTTATTGAGGGAATTCAGTGTACATGTGACAAAGAATTTTTAAAAACATTTGACAGAGAGTAGTAAATGCGATACATATATGTATGTATGTAACTTATGTGTTAGGCCATATATTATAAAGAATACAAAACAGAATACAGAAATCTGTGTTCGTCCCTCAAAGGGTAAAGTACACTCTCTTCATACAACAAACGAAATTATAAAGTTTACAACGATATGACAACAGAAATGTAGAATTTAGACATGAATAATCAAAATAATATAATACATACTATATACATCATAATATCACAATATAACAGCTGGAGTTATTGAATGTATGTATATATATATATATATATATATCAGAAAAATTGTATCTCGTGTAAACGTTATAAAATTACACATAAAAATTAATACATGTACACAAATGAAAGAATTATTAAAGAACTGATTGAAAACCTTGGTAAATCTAAGACGAGAGTTTGCGTTAACAATAAAAAGATCTTTGTTCAGAATCAGATCAATTTCTCTTACTAGGCAAAACACTGCACATACAATAAAGAGGTAGATCTACATTTTAATAAAGAGGTAGATCTACATTTTAATACAGAGGTAGAACTACATTTTAACCACTGAAACTGTCTATTCAGACTATCATTTGAGGTTTTTTTAATCGATAATTTCCAATCAATGGGCTACGATTTAGGCCTCAGTCACTTTCGCTAATTTTTAGATAATCAATAAGAACTGTTTTATTTCCAAAGTTCTACTGCTTCATCTATGACACAAGTGTCTAAAAGATAAATAAAAAAAATCCGAATATTAGTTCTGGATCATTTTTAACCTGAATGTCTAGTTACATAGATCACTTTTTTCACGTTTACCAAGGTAGATTACCGGGTACATCAAATTCATTTCGGAATACGGTAATTTAATTTTCTGCCCAAAATCATAGCCAAGGGACGTAATAAAGATAATAGTGAAGTACTAGGTTTTAAAAAGTCTCGAATTATAGCACATTTCCCAAAAGCAATTTTACCAGTGATAGAATGTAAAAACAAAGAAATTTAAATACATAAATTATTGTTTACTTGTGCAATCATTGATTTGTAGTCTACAGTAAACTTTTGACGGAAATAAGATTTTATCACCCCAGACTTTACTAAAATCACAAAATTTCTTCATACTAATGTACAATCATAGTATAGGTCGGAACTATTTCATCAACCAATTTGAAATTAGCTACGGTACTGCAAACTAAATTTTCACAGTTGAACAATTATTGCAGTTGTTTAAATGGGAAGATATTTTGATTCTGATTATTTTGATAAAAATGTATTGTTTTAAATCCATTTTCTAGGGATTATTTTAATACACTAATGGCGACTTAGTCGGGCAGATCGGTAAAGCTACTGAAATTACAACACAATCTTGAGAAACTACACGCAGTACATGCAAGGCAAAATTTACACTTTATTTACACTAAAAATAACTATCAAGGTTTGTAAGTACAACATCGTGGTAGCTTACGACATGTCGTAACTATATAAGAATGAAAAGGCTTACGACAAGGCGTAACAATATGAGAATAAGAAGGCTTACGACATGTCGTAACAATATAAGAATGAAAAGGCTTACGACAAGTCGTAACAATATGAGAATAAGAAGGCTTACGACAAGTCGTAACAATATGAGGTTACAATATAAGATTTAGAGTTGTAAGTGTGGATACATGATAAATATAATAAGTATTTATAAAACTTTGGCATATTTTGAACACACATAAAAATATAAAAGAGCTCTATGAAAAAAACGCAGATGTCTTTCTCATACTCAATGCAAAAAAATTAGCGGCAAATAAAACTTAAAAATATTAAATAATATTGATTTTCCATATTCTTTTTATCAAAGAAAATGGATTACTTTTAAAACAAAAAGAAACAGGTAGAAATTGTAAATATACTTAATAGTAAATGTATTTTAAATTAACCACACAAAAAAAAGGGGTGGGGGTTATAATTTTTTATTTTTTTATTTAGATATGAAGTTTTTTGATTGAGCCCTTAATTAAATTTACAATGGCATGTAACTAGCGAGTGGATTTATTTACATTTTCCTTTTTTTTTTTTTGTCTCATTACAGTGTAGGCAACCACATTGCTGCACTGTGGTTGTCTATCTCCATACTGCAGTACAAGTTACCACTATAAAGTTACCTCACTGGTTGTCTATCTCCATACTGCAGTACAAGTTACCACTATAAAGTAACCACACTGGTTGTCTATCTCCATACTGCAGTACAAGTTACCACTATAAAGTTACCTCACTGGTTGTCTATCTCCATACTGCAGTACAAGTTACCACTATAAAGTTACCTCACTGGTTGTCTATCTCCATACTGCAGTACAAGTTACCACTATAAAGTTACCTCACTGGTTGTCTATCTCCATACTGCAGTACAAGTTACCACTATAAAGTTACCTCACTGGTTGTCTATCTCCATACTGCAGTACAAGTTACCACTATAAAGTTACCACACTGTGTTTGTCTATACAAATTACCACTATAAAGTTACCACACTGTGGTCGTCTATCTCCATACTACAGTACAAGTTACCACTATAAAGTTACCACACTGTGGTTGTCTGTCTCCTTACTGCAGTACAAGTTACCACTGTAAAGTTACCACTTGTCTATCTCCATACTGCAGTACAAGTTACCACTATAAAGTTACCTCACTGGTTGTCTATCTCCATACTGCAGTACAAGTTACCACTATAAAGTTACCACACTGTGTTTGTCTATACAAATTACCACTATAAAGTTACCACACTGGTTGTCTATCTCCATACTGCAGTACAAGTTACCACTATAAAGTTACCACACTGTGGTTGTCTGTCTCATTACTGCAGTACAAGTTACCACTGTAAAGTTACCACTATAAAGTTACCACTATAAAGTTACCATTATAAAGTTACCACACTGTGCTTGTCTATCTCCATACTGCAGTACAAGTTACCACTATAAAGTTACCACTATTAAGTTACCACACTGTACTTGTCTATCTCCTTACTGTAGTACAAGTTACCACTGTGAAGTTACCACTATAAAGTTACCGCACTGTGCTCGTCTATCTCCATGCTGCGGTACAGGTATAGGTAACCACGCTGTGGTTGCCCTTTGACCTCCAGCCGCTGTGGAAGCTGCCCTGCCTGTAGACGTGGCTGTTGGCCTCAGACGAGATCGCGAACACGGGAGCCCCACTGCTGCCCGGGCACGTGTCTGCCCTGTAGTAGAGCGTCCAGGTCAAGGCAGATGCCCGGGGCTCCGCCCACTCCACGACGTACTTGGCCAGCGGCCCCAGGGTGACCTGCTTGGGCTGCCCATGCGGGTGAGACACCACGACCATCAGCCGCTCTTTGGGCAGCCCTTTGGGGAAACCAGATTTCCGAGCTTGGTTGAAGTCTTCGAGAGCGGTCTGGAGTTGGTTGTAGAGTTCTTCGTCGTGCGACGCGCACGTGAAGGTGCACGCGTCGGATTTTTTGTCCTTGCCGACGACCTTGAGCGCGCTGACCGTCTTGACCTTGCCTTCCCTCCTGGAGGCCTCGCTGTCGAAGAAGAAGTCGACCCGCGTGTTCCGAGCTTCCTCCGTGTTGTAGAGGACGTGGCAGGCCGAGCCCACGCTGATCTCGAACCACGACCTTGACGCTTGACCTTGAGAACTCGGGGACTCGGCGCAGCTCTCGCACGGGCAGGGTCCCTCGCCTGGGGATACCTCGGTCACCCGGCCGGACCCCACGTGGGGAACCCGCGATCCCCTGCTCGCGCCGAACGCGTATCCCTTGGGCCGCTTGACGCTGACGTAGTTGACCCGCAGCCTCACGGTCAAGGCCGCCGCGCCCCTGATGAACTCCAGGACCGGGTTTTCCCGGTACTCTTCCGGCAGGTGCGCCAGGCTGAACTCTGACGCCGGGGTGAAGGTCGCGTGGTCCGGGTTTTTCCGACAGCTCCGCCAAGCTGCCGCGCTTTCCTGCGCCTCGGGGCCGAAGCCTAGCACCTCGCACTCGGCGAAGCCTCGGGCGTTCTTCTTTCTCTGGACAGGGTCGACCTCGGACTGTTGTTCCTTCGCCCGCTTCGACACTTTACTGGATTTGTGACCCATCCTGCGTTTCCCAAACAAGCCGTGAACTCTACCGGAAGTGGATCTTTTGTTGTTGTTCTTGTTGTGGTTGTTGTTAATATTGTCGACAGCAAATCTGTGGTGAAAATATAATAAAATTAAAAAATTATTTCGTTGGTTGGAGTAAAGTAGCCTGCATAAATTTCACATAAAACAAAATCTCATTTATTGAATAAAAAAAACAAAAACAAACAAAAGAACCACACAAAACTAGAAACACGTAAAAATAATTATATTATAATATTTTAAAGTCCAGCAAACTAAAAAAAAACACACAAAAAAAAAAACAAAAAAACGTATAAAATAAACAACATAAAGAAATAGATTTTACTATGCAAGGCTTTTTCGAAAAACTAGAAGACGTACAGAAATCGTCACCCCAATTGTATTGCTGTCTCATTTATATCATATTAATATTTTTAATACTGTAGTGAATTAGTGAGAGATGAGTAAGATAGAGAGAAAGAGACGGATTGATTGATGGACAAATGGAGAGAGAGAGTGAGAGAAGTCAGAAAGACAGTGAGAGCGAATGCATGGAGTCGGCTGGTATTCTACCTTTCTCTCTATCTATCTATCTATCTATCTACCTTTCTCTCTATGCAATTATCTCTATCTATCTATCTATCTATCTATCTATCTATCTCTCTATTTATCTATATATCTTTCTAATTATCCATCTATCTATCTATCTATCTATCTATCTATCTATCTCTCTATGCATTTATCTCTCTCTATCTATCTATCGGTCTATCTATCTATCTCTCTATGCATTTATCTCTCTCTATCTATCTATCTGTCTGTCTGTGTCTCTATCCACCTATCTATCTGTCTATCAATCAATCAATCGATTTAATTATCTATCTACCTACCTATCAATCTGTGTGTGTATCTATCTATCTGTCTGTCTGTTGTCTATCTATTTATCTATCTATCAATCAATCTATCTACCTATTTATCTATCTATCTATTTATCTATCTCTCTATCTATTTATCTATCTCTCTATGCATTTATCTCTCTCTTTAAATCTATCTATTTATCTATCTATTTATCTCTCTATGCATTTATCTCTCTCTTTAAATCTATATATTTAGATCTGTCTGTTTTGCCACCAACCAATCTATTATAATAATTATTAATATTATAGCCATATGATTCTCCGGGTCCAAATACAACAATCGCATAATTCAGTATATTGGTGGTCAGTACTATTTACTAAGGTCTAAAACAGTGTAATTTACATTTGCCTGCATTATGGATCTAAGCTTAGTTACTTTTAATTTTAGGTGATAACATCTAGATCTAGTCCTCCCCCGAAGTCTCACCGTTACAACAGTCCGTTGAAAACTCGAAAACACTAAAGACTAAACTACCGAAGATAGTGTCATTTTATTTTTTAAATTTCTTCTGTTTCCATGGAATCCTAGTCTAACATAAGAACAAAAACTGGTAGAATTAGAAAGTAACAAAACCTAATAGATCTACCTCCAATGTGATACAGGTCTAGACTTTCTAGATCTAGATCTAGGAAATGAAAACAGCTTAATGTAGATCTAGGTCTAGGCCTAGACCCATTCGTGCTAACTTTGGGAATTTCCGTTCTTTCCCGAGGAAATAAAACAAGACTGACAAGTGGACAGACCACTTAAAGACAACAACGCTAAATTTCTATAAATAGCTTTGTGAAGTGCGACCCGGATCTCAAGTTCAAGGCTGAGGTCAAATGGGGCACACGTATAATAATTAGGAAGTTGCTATTGTATATCCTTTAACAGGACAAATAAGGAAGTGGCTATTTACCCGGTAACCGGACAAATAGCCAGAAGGCTATCCTCTGGCTATTCCTCCGGCAGTCTTGGGTTGGAATTGCTTGGTGATTCAACTAGGATTGGTTGGGATAACTGTCTCAGAGCCATATTATGATCTGTTTAAATCTGAAGGTGGTACCAAATATTATTATCATCATCATCATCATCATCATCATCATCATCATCATCATCATCATCATCATCATCATCATCATCATCATCATCATCATCATCATCATCATCATCATCATCATCATCATCATCATCATCATCATCATCATCATCATCATCATCATCATCAT
>RQTK01001209.1:68040-79562 GCA_003991915.1 Elysia chlorotica | reverse complement strand
AGTAGTAGTAGTAGTAGTAGTAGTAGTGAGTAGTAGTGAGTAGTAGTAGTAGTAGTAGTAGTAGTAGTAGTAGTAGTAACTACTACTACTACTACCTACGTCGAATCATAGCCGTCTAACATGACACACACACCTCCCCATACTAAATTATAAATTACTATACTGATACATGATTGTACTGCCACGCATGAATGCTGAATTGTTTGAGTTTGACTGTTTTGGGGTTGTTCCTGGTGGAATAATTATAAGTAGACCTAGCACTCGAGATAGTAGACCCTACATATACATAATTTTATATTGGAGGTCTACAGTCTGTGGGACGGTCAAGCAGTGTTGACCTTTTAGTGTCCACTTATTTATAAAAGAGGGGGCGTGGTGGTCCTGTTGTAGAACATCGTCTTCCGACGCATGAGGTCCGGGTTCGAGTCCTGGCGATTGCGCTCCCCTACTGGTTGGGTCGACGTCCGTTTAACGTGACCGGCTGAGACAGGAGTCATGGTATCCCCGCCCTGTCCCGTGTGTGGCAGCACATAAAATTGTCAGACGTTAGTCTTAGGGCCCGTCCACAATATAGCCAAAAAGTGCTGATGTTTGACGTTAAACCAACTCAACAGCATTAATAAACGAACGGGAATGGAGGCGACTTAGTGACCTGACGGTCAAAGTCAGGGACAAAAAAATCTCTCGAGTGGGATTCTTAAACATGTCGGAAAGATAGCAAACACCCATCTACCATCTTTCACCTATCGGTGGAATATTATAAATTAAAACAATTTTATTTAAAAATCGAACATTAACTGAAAGATGACAAATACCCCCTCTTCCCCCGTCCCCGTTATATAAGTAGCTGAGTTGGTTTATCTTAAAACATCAGCAATATATAGGCTATATTGTGGACGGACCCCAAGACTGACGTCTGACAATTTTATGTGTTGCCACACACGAGACAGTGCGAGGATACCATGACTCCTGTCTCAGCCGGTCACATTAAACTGATACCGACCCAACCAGCAACCCATTTTAAGATAAGATAATACAAAATCTATAAACTTTATTGATCCACAAGGGATATTTGTCATGAATTAACATCTCTCTCTCTCCCTCTCTCTGAGTTATCTTTTCGATTACATATTTAACAGTATAATAATGACATGGAAATTTAGGAAAAGTAGTAGTAGTAGTAGTAGTAGTAGTAGTAGTAGTAGTAGTAGTAGTAGTAGTAGTAGTAGTGGTGGTGGTAGCAGTGGTACTAGTAGTAGTGGTGGTGGTAGCAGTGGTAGCAGTAGTAGTGGTAGTAGTTGTGGTAGTGGTCATAGTGTGTGTGTGTGTGTGTGTGAGAGAGAGAAGAGAGAGAGAGAGAGGTGGGGGAGAGAATGAGTGTGTATATGCCAATGCTTGTACACTGAGGTTATCTGTAAATACACTAAACATATCTGACTACACATATCTGTGTTAATCTTATTCTAACACGAGGCACGTTATCGATATATTTATCATTTCAAGTAAAGTCATTATGAACTAAAAATTTGGCAAAACACTTCTTTTCATTTCTTTTTAAATATAAAGAAACAAAGTCATTATGAGCTAAATATTATGCATAACACCTTCTTTTTTTTAATTTAAGAAAATCTAGTATACATTGTCCTACTGTTACTACTTCATGTACTGTTATTATAACGACTGCCGCGGCAACTACATGTATATAGAAGGACGACACTGACCCAACCAGTACAGGGATGAAATCAGGCAAATACATTTTTAACCTATCGTGGGGTTCAAACCGGGGACCTCTCGTTTGGAAGACCAGCGTGCAACGTTCTACCACTTGAGCCAGTTCGCCTCCCAATTCAAGGGGTAGAACGTCGGCTTCCGACGCAAAAGGTCTCGAGTTCGAATCCTGGCTGTTGCGTTCCCTACTGGTTGGGTCGGTGTCAGTATAATGTGAATGGCTGAGACAGGAGTCATGGTATCCCCGCCCTGTCTCGTGTGTGGCATAACATAAAATTGCCAGACGTCCGTCTTGGGGCCCATCCACAATATAGCCTATATAGTGCTGCTGTTAGACGTTAAACCAACCCAACAACAACAACAACAACAACCAATTGAAAAATGAAAAAAAAACCCAGTGAAAAACTAAGAAAAATGTAAAAAATAGTATATGTATTTATGTAAAAATTACATACATATTCATCCAAATCAATCAATAGATAGTGATATATAACAAAACCATACATATAAATAAATCAACCCATAGAACGCGATAAAACCAATCTGTAAATATAAGGAAAAATAAAAATCTAGAGATAGTGAAAGAATCTTTTCTATAGAGAACGATAAAACAAATCTGTAAATATATACAGAAAAAAACATTATCTAGAAATAGTGATAAAATCCAATCTAAACAAACTGAGTACATGTGTATTTTTTATTTCATAATTATGAGTATCTCTTCTGCACGTAAAAATTGTATAGATAGTGAGTTTTTTTTTCAGAAAGTAGAGCGAGAATAAAAATATCACAGTGCTAAGAATAGAGCGTGAGTATGTCTTACGTCAAAATGAAATTGATAGTAATACGATCATCTTGGTTACGGTGAGAACAAGATCTGTCTAATTTTGATATTAAAAGCGCCCTTCTAGGCTTGTACAAATGTGTCCAATTTGAAGCAGAGGTAACGAAATGAAAACAGTTTTTATTGATTATCTCAGAGGATGCGAAGATGAATAATGCCAAAATTACAGGACAGTAATGATATAACACAAAATTCAACCATTGGCTCTATTTCCTCTACTGACTTACAAGATAGTCCTTCTTATCATCATCACCATAATAATAATAATAATGATAATAATAATAATAATAACAACAACAATAATAATAAAATGATAATAATAATTATACACGGATGTAAAAAGATTTGTAGATTCCTTTAAGAGACCAACATTTTCCCCTAAGTTAGATGTCGGGTAATAAGTTAAAAGGCATTCAACAACTTGATTGTAAACGTATTTGTACAAGGCAAATTTATATAAATAAAAGTCTTAATTATAGCAGTGTAATTAGAATATCACAGGTTGTTTTTTTTCACAAAATGTAAACAATGGAATTAAAATGTAGTTTAGATTTTATAAAAGACTAAACCAACAACGAGAGAAAAAAAACATGTCAACAAGTTCTTAAAAGGAATTTTTTTCTAAATGATATTGATGACGTTTTTTTAGATTTTTTTTCTTTCTGATTTTTAGTACAACTCCAAAACAAAACATGTTTATCACCACAGCAGTTTAAGCTCAGATTCCGTCTCAATTTCATCAATGGATGTGAAAATTCACTTTAAAATTAAATAAACATTAACCCAAAAATAGTAAAATATAAAATAAATAAATAAATAAATAAATAAAAGAATACATGTACACAGTACAGTGTTTTTAAACCTTTAACCTGTATAGAAAAAGAAGTATGTAAACGTATTGGATAGTTTTTTACTAAAATTAATATGTCAAACACACATACATAAATTTCCTTCAAGAGCAATGTGAATTTGTTGTAACAACCAATACTCAGTGTATTTTTCTTGCAATCTGATTAGGCTGTAAGTAATGTATTCAAAGTTTAAATCGTTCAACACGTCTGTAAAAGTTCACCCCTCAAAAGTTACTTTAATATTTCACCTGATGTCATAGTAGAAAACTCGGCGTTACGCAGAAATTTCTCTTTTATCTTTTCCCGGGGACTATTACTTCAAAACACTGAAAGGCCGGAGTGTTCTGATCCCTTTTAAAAAAACAACAACACGGAAATCCGGAAAAATCAAAATCGGTTCCACCCCTGCAATAGGTCGCACAAAAAAAAAAAAAATGCAGAGCTCAAACCCACAAATGTGTTTGTGTAGAAGCTGCAATGTTTTACCCCCCCCCTTTCTCCCCACAAACTTCTCGCATACTGAAACTCAAAACCAGCTGTATATTTCCTTTTACTATCAAGAAATGGTTTGATTCAACATATTAATTCTCAGTACAAGCGAATAGAAAATAGTTCACAATTCTTGTAATGAGGTAGATAAACAACCATGATAACGCTGATGTATTAGGCTTCTATAGTTCTAATGTTTGCAGCTGAAATAAAAAGAACAAACTTCTCAGTTCCGTAAAGAGGTTGAGTTGATGAGTTCAGTTGCTCCATCAAGCATCATCATTATAGTCAACCAATCAACCAACCAACTAAATATATATATATATATAGACATATATATGCTGTATTGCGGACGAGCCCCAAGACTAACATCTATGTTATGTGCCGACACACACGGGGCACTGCAGGGAGACCGTTAGCAGCTGGGTTCCAAGACTAATGTCTGCCAATTTTAGTGCTGCCACACCATACTTATTGCATATTGAATCTCGAAACCTGCTGTATATTTTCTTTTATTATCAAGAAATGGTTTGAACATTACAAGTTCACAATTCTTATAATGAGGTAGATAAATAACCATAATACCGCTGTATTGCGGATGGGCCCCTAGACTAATGTCTGTCAAGTTTTAGTTTTAGTGCTAACACAGAGACACAGGGTGGATTTCTAGACTTCAGTTGATCACATTTCCAGTATGGGACGAAGATCAATGCGATGTAATAGTTGTTTATAAAAGTTTTTTTACCCTTTAAAATCTTTGGTTACTTCCTGTTGTTCAGTCCATTAGTCTCTGGGGAGGCACGATGGTCCAGGGGTAGAACATCGGCTTACGACGAAAAAGGTCCCGAGTTCGAATCCTGGCTGTTGCGTTCCCTACTGGTTGGGTCGGTGTCAGTATAATGTGACCGGCTGAGACAGGAGTCATGGTATCTCCGCCCTGTCTCGTGTGTGCAGCACATAAAATTGTCAGACATCCGTCTTGGGGCCCGTCCACAATATAGCCTATATAGTGCTGCTGTTGGACGTTTAACCAACCCAACCAACCAACCAACCATTGGTCTCTGAGTATCCACTCTTTTGCTTTGCCTAGAGCTATAAAGAAGAACGCAGCAGTTCTTTTTGGCTGTGCAAACCCTAATTTTTAGCTCCGACCCAACGTTAACATCACCTGGAATCCCCCTGCATTTGGTACCTGTGTAATTTTTCATTTTCTCTCTCAGGAGGCCAGCATATAGGGCTGGTTGGTTGGTTGGTTGGTTGGGTTGGTTTAACGTCCAACAGCAGCACTATAAAGGCTATATTGTGGATGGGCCCCAAGACGGACGTCTGACAATTTTATGTGCTGCCACACACGAGACAGGGCGGGGATACTATGCATATAGGGCAGCAGGAGCTCAAGTTTCTACAGGTAACGGTAAAAAACCAAGGTTTTGGCAAGGTCAGGTCCCGAGCGAGTGAGTGAGTGAGTTTGTTTTACGGCACGTCAGCACGGTAACGGCTATGTTGTGCCCATGATGTCCTAAGACAGTTAATGCATTATACTAGTAGCAACGGTGACTCCTTTATCTCTTTGAGTAGTAAAAGCAAACAAATTGTGCGTAAAAGGTTTGGTTAAAATTAAAGGGTATATACAGTAGTTTAAAAGATCCATGTGTAGGATTATCACAGTTAAATTTTATTATATACATCAATGTCCTTCAGGTACCTAAGTAGACGCTGAGGACTAACATAAGTAAAAATGCTCTCTAGAGGCTTGGAAGCCAGGTACAAATTTCTTTCCCGGTAAAAAAACCGGACAGTAAACCAGAATATGACTAATGGACAATTGACAGTTGCAGGTATGACACAGTGGAGGCTCTTCGCCTCTCAGTAGAAAAGCGTGAGTAAGATGAGAATGTCCAAGTCGGACTCGATCGAGTACCACCTGGTCTCGTCGTCTTGCCTGAGAGATTCCTGACCGGTGACCTAAATGTGGTTAGACACAGTGCAATTTGTTGGTTGTCATATTGTTCAATCGCGCTTTCCAGTTTTCTTTTTTAAACGTCTGTATAATTGGCTTAGCATCGGATGCTGGTATTTGCACCTGAGTAGGTTCAAGTTCAAGCCCGATTTTGGCGAAGTCATCAGCCATTTCATTTCCTTCGATTCCAACATGGCTGGGAATCCAGCAGAGAACAATTTTCTTACCATTTTTCTGTATTTCGTGAATTTTTTCCAATATTTTAAGAATTTTAGGATTTTTGTAGTTTGCCTCCCCACCTATTCCTTGCATGCACACTATTTTGGGGAATTTCCAAAACAACCCATCACTTTAGGCCTATTCCTAGCGTGCACACCATTTTGGGGAATCTCCGAAACAACCGAATCGACGAAACCGTCAACGAGCCACTGGTTTCGTCACTTCGATATCCTGCATGGAGAGGAGATCAAAGTCCTCACGCGTGTACGGCTCGGGCAGAGCGTAGTCAAACACGACGGGGTCCTGCACGGGCTTGTAGCTGCAGGTGCACGTGGCGCAGTTGATGTACGTCCGCGTCTCCGTCGGTGTAAATACCGTAACCTGCCATGTCAACAACAACAACAACATAAGTAAGTAATGGTTAAAAAAAGATTTATATATAAAAAAAATTATTAAAAATAGATTTATAAAAAAATAAATAAAAGTAATGTTTAAAAATAGATTTATAAATAATAATAAAAAAAGGAATAATTAAAAATAGATTTATAAAAAAAATAAAAGTAATGATTAAAAATAGATTGATAAAAGAAAAAATTAATGATTTAAATGAGATTTATATAAAAAAAAATAAAAGTAATGGTTAAAAAAAGTATTAATTTAAAAAAAAATAAAAAAAGGAATGATTAAAAATAGATTTATGTGAAATATTGGTATTATAATAATTTTACGTATGCGTTGGGGTTGGACTTCGAGTTGGTTTAACGTCCAACATCAGCACTACATAGATTATATTGTGGACGGGCCTTAAGACTGACATCTGACAATTTTATCTGCTCCCACATACGAAACAGGGCGGGGATGCCATGACTCTGTCTCAGCCGGTCACATTAAATTGACAGCAATCCAACCAATTGGGAGTGAAATCGCCAGCGCTCGAAACACAAACCTTTTCGTTGAAAGCCGACGTTCTATGCCATGGCGACAGCGTTCCCTACGTATATGTGAATATGAACGGGTGTTACACTGAGTGTATATAACATTGACAAAGAATTTAATATAAAGAGTGTGTGTGCGTTTATGAACCAATCAGACGCAAAAGGTCCTGAGTTCGAATCCTGGCTGTTGCGTTCCCTACTGGTTGAGTCGGTGTCAGTATAATATGACCGGCTGAGACAGGAGTCATGGTATCCCCGCCCTGTCTCGAGTGTGGCAGCACATCAAATTGTCAGACGTTAGTCTTGGCGCCCGTCCACAATATAGCCTATATAGTGCTGCTGTTGGACGTTAAAACCAACCCAACCCCCAACCCCTGAACCAATATTATGACCAGGTTATCTAAAAATCTACCATAACCTGCAACGCTATTACGCAAGTCTCATTTTCAGTAGTTTGGGAGATAAAATTCAAACAATGAAAATCAACACAACCTATTGATTTAAAGTGGAAAAACAATTTTGTCGCCTCAGTTGTACAATGAGCTATTTCATTTCTAAAACACTCTTGTTCTACTTAGTTTCTAGAACACTATAAATCATTTGTGTTTTCAAATTGAGATACGATGTTACGCAACTAAGGTGAAGAATTGTTTAAGTTGCAGCTGAGTTGGTTTAACGTCCAACAGCAGCACTATAAAGAGTATATTATGGACAGGTCCCAAGACTGACGTCTGACAATTTTACGTGCTGCTACACACAAAACAGGGCGGGGATACCAAGACTCCTGTCTCATCCGGCCAAATTAAACTGACAGCGACCCAACCAGTAGGGAGCGAAATCGGCAGGGCTTGAAGCACAGACCTTTTGCGTTGGAAGCTGATGTTCTACCCCATGGCCACCACGCACCCCGACGAATTGTTCAAAACCAATTTCAGAATCCAATCCAATTCTGCAAGGAAAGTTTTTTTTTTGTTAAAAGCACGGTCTTCTTTTTTTGGGGGGAGTTTTGAGTTTCTCTTGTTGTGTAGTGCAGGACTTATGATCGTGTATACGTCGATGGGGGCGAGGTGGTTCCGGGGTAGAACATCGGCTTCCGACGCAAAAGATTCGGGTTCCAGCCCTAGAGATTGCGCTCCCTACTGGTTGGGTCTGTGTCAGTTTACTGTGACTGGCTGAGACAAGAGTCATGGCAACCTGTCTCGTGTGTGGCAGCATGTACAACTGTCATACGTCAGTCTTGGGGCCCATCCACAATAAAGCCTATATAGTGCTGATGTTGGGTGTTAAACCAACTCGACAACGTATACGTCAAGCATCTCCTTTCCAGTAGCTGGAAGATAATTTTTTTTTAAATGTCAACACAATAAGTTGATACAACGTGCAAAAACATACTGTAAAAAAACTTACCTTCATGTATATGCCCCGAGACCACGTACTTTGGTTTTATACGTTTCGTAACAGAGTTTAGAAGCTCAACGCAACCAACATGTTTTCTTCGTAG
Source organism: Elysia chlorotica (assembly GCA_003991915.1). Taxonomy (NCBI): domain Eukaryota; kingdom Metazoa; phylum Mollusca; class Gastropoda; family Plakobranchidae; genus Elysia; species Elysia chlorotica. Next base: position 71,035 of record RQTK01001209.1, on the reverse strand, counting down.
GATAAAATCCCCAAAACCTGTAGGTGGTAAAACAGACATGTTTTTGTTATCATTAAACAGTGTAGCTGGAATTATACAGAGAAATCCACTAAAGACTAACCTCTTGAACCTAACAGTTCATTTCATCCAAAGTTTATATATGTGTGCCAGCCTAAGAGAATCATGGTTTTGACGGAAATGTGACCTATAGGTATTTTTATATTTTTAGAAAGCTTAGAATGTGCTGATTAAGATGCCTTTTAATTTTTTTTTTGATATCTTAATTACTACAGAAGTATGGACATTTAAAGATAGATCTATTATAATTTTAGTGACCCGAGGTCAATATTTTCACTTATTTGGTCTATATCTGAGAACCAAGATTTGCGCTAATACCATGATTTTCCTCGGCTGGCACTTAAACCAGTTAAAAAAAGGTAATTGGTGCATTGGAAACTGTTTCTTTATAGCCAAGCTTTATCTTAAACAGAGGGATAAGTGTCCAAGTTCAGTTGAGTTGAGTTGGTTTAAAGTACAACGTCAGCACTATATAGGCTATATTGTTGACAGGCCCCAAGAATGACGTCTTTAGACTTAGTTCGCGTATGTGCAATGGGAACTTAAACAGAGATAAATCCTCAAGGATTCCCAAGTTGTAGTTAAGTTTAGTTGGTTTAATGTAAAACGTCAGCATTATACAGGCTATATTGTGGACAGGCCACAAGAATGACATCTGAGAATGTGCTGCCACACACGAGACACAGAGTACTTAGATCTAGATGCTCCTCCTACTGCCCTAGTTTAGACGTAGTCCACGTATATGCAGTGGAACTTTGAATCACACAAAATAAATCAAACTGAAGTCTTTGATCGAGATTAGCTTTCACATAAATCCGATATTCCAATCCACTCAAATCGAATGGTTGGATGTTGTTACTTTGTTAGTCAACTTTGTTGAAGATGCGGCACTTTTATTTCTAAATAATGTATTGAAACACCTTGAACTTCAGAGATCGTATGCCAGAGTGCTGTTTTTAGATTTCTCCTCTGCATTTAATTGTATTCAACCGAATCTTATGATTGAAAAACTGTTGAATTTGAATGTTAACCCACAGATAACATCATGGATACTCGATTTTTTTATATATATATATATTATGATGTTCATTGTAAAATGTAATGCTGAAAACCATGCCAAATTTCCCTTGAGGATTAATAAAGTTATCTTATCTTATCTTATCTTAACAGCACATGCTCAGTGATGTTCATACTTTTTGCGGATCGCTTATTCCGCTAAATTGTTTTCCCCCGTTTCAGAGTGACGGAGAATTTTGACAGTCGTTAACAGAACTCAGATCAGTGATATTTTTTTTGCAGAACTTTGACAGACAATTTTTTTTTTTTTACGGCCGATGTTTTACCCAAGGGCCACCGCGTCCCAAAAATTTCCAAGCGCATAATAGAAAAACAATGGATAGCACCAGTATAACGTCCCGCATTTTTTCTCCTTGCCGTTTGGTTCTCAATCCTTAACCAGTCCTTTTTTTTGGACACTTAGATCTTAAACTACATGTATTAGACATGATGCTCACATTTTATTCCAGTTGCTTCATGATTTGGTTGTCCGAACATTTTTTCGTCCACTATACTAAGAAATAAAGTACGCAAATTTATTGCTACCCTTTTGTTGAATGCTTTTGTGCGTTGATATTAATAATGTACAAAATAATTACAACGGAGAGGGAACAATATGTCAAAATAAACAACACCGTGTCTGTAAGAAAACTATCAACAAGGAGACCTCAGGGCTGTGTTCTATCCCATCCCTTTATACCATCTACACAAATGATTATCAAAGTAAACATACCGATGTAAACATATTTAAGTTTGCTGATGACACCGCCATTCTTGGCCTTTTACGATATTCCGAAAGTAACTACTTGGATGAAATACAGAACTTTGTGAGATGGTGTACAGACAACTTTTTACTATTGAATGTAAAGAAAACCAAAGAAATTGTTATTGATTTTAGAATTATAAAAAATCCTATAACTGAATTGGAATTACAGGGTGAAATCGTTGAGATTTAGATAGCTATAAATATCTTGGCTTAACTATTGATAACAAACTCAACTGGCATAAACACATCGAACTTCTTTCTAAAAAGATACACAAAAGATTGTTTCTATTGAAAAAACTTAAGACTTTCCACGTAAGCAAGTGATGTTCATACTTTTTGCGGATCGCTTATTCCGCTAAATTGTTTTCCCCCGTTTCAGAGTGACGGAGAATTTTGACAGTCGTTAACAGAACTCAGATCAGTGATATTTTTTTTGCAGAACTTTGACAGACAATTTTTTTTTTTTTACGGCCGATGTTTTACCCAAGGGCCACCGCGTCCCAAAAATTTCCAAGCGCATAATAGAAAAACAATGGATAGCACCAGTATAACGTCCCGCATTTTTTCTCCTTGCCGTTTGGTTCTCAATCCTTAACCAGTCCTTTTTTTTGGACACTTAGATCTTAAACTACATGTATTAGACATGATGCTCACATTTTATTCCAGTTGCCTTATGATTTGGTTGTCCGAACATTTTTTCGTCCACTATACTAAGAAATAAAGTACGCAAATTTATTGCTACCCTTTTGTTGAATGCTTTTGTGCGTTGATATTAATAATGTACAAAATAATTACAAAAAACGTAGTAACTGAGAGACACAAAGGAGAAAGAGAAGTTATGCAATCAATGACTGAATTCACTCTATGAGACAAGTTTTAATTCTATTTTGTCCCTTGATAAATATTATTATTCTTATTATTATTTACAATAAAAATTATTATTTTATAATGACCATCATCATTATTAATTTTATCCTTAAAATTAATATAATTTTTTTTATCATTATTTATAATAAAAATTATTTTTTTCAAAATTATCACCATCATCATATTTTTTTATTATAATATTTATTATCATTATTATAAAATATTATAATTATTAGTACTTTTATTATT
>RQTK01001209.1:53540-67571 GCA_003991915.1 Elysia chlorotica | reverse complement strand
CTATTATTATTATTATTATTATTATTATTATTATCTGTCTTGCTTTCTTAACTAATACCATTATTATTACTACGATTATTATAATTATCCTTATCACCATCATTACAACCAACCAACCAACCAACCAAGCGGCCTCACCTAGCGCTGGTCCGTGAGAGAGCAGGATGTCTACGCGGGCCGGACACAGGTTGTAGCGTCTCAACAGCTGATCGCCTCGGCTCAGACCAAAGCCAAACAGCCCGTACTGGGGAAGCCTGGTTGGTGAGATGAATAAAAAAAAAAAAAAAAAAACATTTAAAAGAAAACAAGAACATGAGTTAAGTTGATTGCTTAGCATTCAAATTCAGCACTGCATAAGCTATATTGAAAATCTTTTCATCGCTAAATCCATATGTATTTATTTTCTTATCTTCAACACTTGTAAGAGAAATTGAAAAAAGATTTGCTTTATTGAAAAGCTTAAAAAAAATTTTTGACTGATCAAAGGCTTCGAACCAGAGACCGACTGATTGGAAGACCAACGCTCTACCACTGGTACCTGCTTTATTGAAAAGCTTAAAATAAATTTTTGACTGATCAAAGGCTTCGAACCAGAGACCGACTGATTGGAAGACCAACGCTCTACCACTGGTACTAGTTTATCACCCCCATAGGTTATATTGAAAAGCTTAAAATAAATTTTGACGGATCAAAGGCTTCGAACAAGAGACCGTCTGATTGGAAGACCAACGCTCTATCACTGGAACCAGTTTATCACCCCCAATGGTTATATTGAAAAGCTTAAAATAAAATTTTGACTGATCAAAGGCTTCGAACCAGAGACCGTCTGATTGGAAGACCAACGCTCTACCACTGGTACGAGTTTACCCCCATAGGTATGGTTATATTGAAAAGCTTAAAATAAAATTTTGACTGATCAAAGGCTTCGAACCAGAGACCGTCTGATTGGAAGACCAACGCTCTACCACTGGTCCCAGTTTACCCTTATTGGTCATATTGAAAAGCTTAAAATATATTTATGACTGATCAAAGGCTTCGAACCAGAGACCGTCTGATTGGAAGACCAACGCTCTACCACTGGTACCAGTTTATCACCCCCAATGGTTATATTGAAAAGCTTAAAATAAAATTTTGACTGATCAAAGGCTTCGAACCAGAGACCGACTGATTGGAAGACCAACGCTCTACCACTGGTCCCAGTTTACCCTCATAGGTTATATTGAAAAGCTTAAAATACATTTTTGACTGATCAAAGGCTTCGAACCAGAGACCGTCTGATTGGAAGACCAACGCTGTACCACTGGTCCCAGTTTACCCTCATAGGTTATATTGAAAAGCTTAAAATATATTTATGACTGATCAAAGGCTTCGAACCAGTGACCGCCTGATTGGAAGACCAACGCTCTACCACTGGTACCAGTTTATCACCCCCAATGGCAAAAGAGCGCAAGCTCAGAGAACACTGGACTAAGAACAACAACATCACCCCCAATACTACAGAGATCCACAGATGTTTAACGTACCACGGCAGGCCGTATATTTTGATGCCGCAGATAACAACAACAACAACATCACCCCCAATGATTCATAGATCCACAGATGTTTAACGTACCACGGCAGGCCGTATATTTTGATGCCGCAGATAACAACAACAACATCACCCCCAATGATTCATAGATCCACAGATGTTTAACGTACCACGGCAGGCCGTATATTTTGACGCCGCAGATTTCAACCATGTCGTCTACGAGGATGAGGGCCTGGGGAACCAAGCTTTTCACTTCCTGCACCGACGCCTGAAAGGAAACATTAGATAGGAATTAATAATCAAAAATTTTTGTAAGTTCTTTATTCACAGGTATAGAGAAGAGGTAGATGGATAGATAGATAGATAGGTGAGTAAGTGAGTTTTTTCACTTCCTGCACCGACGCCTGAAAGGAAACACAGATAGAAATAGTGAAGAATTTTTGTAAGTTCTTTATGCACAGATACAGAAAAGAGATAGATGGATAGATAGATAGATAGATAGATGGATAGACGGAGATATAGAAAGATAGATAGATGGATAAGTAGATAGATAGATAGACGGAGATATAGAAAGGTAGACGGGTATTTCCATTATAACTGTTTCGTAAAAGTGAAGAAACGACTGATAAATGTGGACATGAATAATAAAGTTATTAAACAACCAACCGCGGCACTCGTCTCCTTAGCGACCGGCGGCAGGCCCAGATAACTCCGGAGCTTCCTGTGGTTCCGACCCAGCCCGCGCGGATCCAGATCCAACTCGTGGTTTCCCGGAATGGCCACCTTCACTTTGTGCGGTAACTTCTCTGGGGAAAAAAGAATAAAGAATTTAAAAAAAGAATAAAAAAAAAGAATAAAGAATAAAAAAAAGAATTAAAAATGGGGAAAAGTTGCCACCTTCACTCTGTGCGGCAACTTCTCTGGGGAAAAAAGAATAAAGAATTTAAAAAAAGAAAAAAGAATTTAAAAAAAAGAATAAAGAATAAAAAAAAGAATAAAGAATTAAAAAAAAGAATTAAAAATGGGGAAAAGTTGCCACCTTCACTCTGTGCCGTAACTTCTCTGGGAAAAAAGAATAAAGAATTTAAAAAAAGAAAAAAGAATTTAAAAAAAAAAGAATAAAGAATTAAAAAAAAGAATAAAGAATAAAAAAAAGAATTAAAAATGGGGGAAAAGTTGCCACCTTCACTCTGTGCCGTAACTTCTATGGGAAAAACAAAACAAAAAAAAGAATTTTAAAAAAAGGAAAAAACTTGCCTGTAATATTGGTTTTCTTTTATTGTATTTCATTTTATTATGTTTTTTTTTCTTCCAGTTTTGTTAATTAATACATTAATAGTTTGTATATAAAAGTAATATTATGTATTTGTCTGTATGTGTCTGTGAGGCGAATGAAAACTAATCAAAAAAATTTCCCTTTTGGGTCAATAAAAAGTTTCCGTAGAGTTGCTTATAATAATGTTAATTTTTTAAAATAATTTTTTTATCAGTTTTGTTCAGGAGATTATCAGTTTGTATATAAAAGTAATATTATTTATTTGTCTGTCTGTGTCTGTGAGGCAAATGAAAATAAATAAAAAAATTTCCCTTTTGGATCAATAAAGTTTTTCCGTATTTTACACCTTAAGACCAACTCAACAAGTGCAAGTCCATATTCAGGGGACATAACTATAAATATATTGACCTGTATTAAAAAAATTGGAGTTGCTTGCCTATTAACTTTGAGTTCATGAAATATGGGATTGGATTCAATTTCAACCAAGGGTCTTGTAACTTGGTTTGTAGTTATTATCATGTCTTTGGGCTTTTTTTGGGAGGGGAGCAGTAGCCATAGGGTAAAACATTGGCTTTCGACGAAAGTTTGCCCTGTAGTTCGTACCCTGACGATTTCTGCACCTACTGGTTGGGTCGGTGTCATTTTAAATTGATCGGCTGAGACAGGAGACATGGTATTATCCCCACCCTGTCTCGTGTGTGGAAGCACATAAAAATTGTCAGACGTAAGCCTTGGAGCCCCTTCCCTTACAAGCGTTGAAGATAAGAAAATAATATATATGATTTCAGCACTGAAAAAACAGACAATACATATTTTTTAGTCAGTTTATCACCTACTGTTCATCAATATTAAATAAAATTATTATTTGCAGATTCAGTCATGGTAACTGGATCATTATTCTTTGTTTTTTCGAAGTTCATTGCGTAAAACTATAAAGTAGCATGGACTAGAGTCACAAAAGATAACTCACTCATTGGTCACTTTTTACTGATCTCTAACCTGAAAACTGTTTTTTTTTACTTAAAATCCGTAAATTTAACAAAACAAATTACATCTCTCTAGATATGATAAAATCGCAGCCAAATACACAGCCACTCTAACCAGCTGTATTACTTCAGAAGTGAATTTACGGCTGATTTTACCTCTCTAAATTCGAGCGGCCGCATTCTGCGACCAGTAAAATCACAAAAAAGACAGAAAAAAACAACAAAATACCCTCTTTCTATTTATAGATCAATCTAAAACCTAAGTCAAAATATGGAAGGGGCATGAGGGCTTAAAGAGTTAATATATAAATTACAACGGAGAATAGGATAATTATATATATATATACTATTCCTGTAATTGTACGAATCAATTTTATTTGACTTTCCAGGTTGATTCAGCAGTGTTTCGATCCTCATGTACTATACTTACTCACATTATTGAACATTTTTTAGTAATTCGCGATCACTTGTCCAGTTTAATAAGGAATTTATGCCAAGTTCTTAAATTTTTTTTTGGTTTGTTTGTTCTGTTGTTGTTGTTTTTTTTTTGTTTGTTAATGTGTACTTAGATACAGCTATGTTTAAGAAAAACTTTTGCTAATTGTGTTGCTACATGAATATTTGTATAACTTGCAAAGCCTGTGCTTGACAAAACAATTTTCGATATGTATGTTCTTAATATATATATAAATATATTGACTGAATAAACATTGAGCTATTGAACTATTGAGCTATTGATGCCTCTATAATTTAACAAATCTTTTCCCATAAAACGCAATTAGTATTCAAACGTTATCACGTAATGGCTATTTCACATTTCTGATTAACATTAACTCAAACTGAAGCGGGGTATAATTTCTCTTCTGTATTCTAACCCCAGAAACCGTTATTCAAACAAAAAACTCCCAACAAAAATTAAAGTTCTATAATGTTTACTAAATGAACGGACGTAAGGGCTTACCAAGAAACTTGTTGAAGGCGATGTACTCCTCGATATGGCTCAAACTGAAGCGGTGAATAATTTCTCTTCTGTATTCTAACCCCAGAAACCGTTATTCAAACAAAAAACTCCCAACAAAAATTAAAGTTTTATAATGTTTACTAAATGAACGGACGTAAAGACTTACCAAGACACTTGTTGAAGGCGATGTACTCCTCGATATGGCTCAAACTGAAGCGGTGAATAATTTCTCTTTTGTATTCTAACCCCAGAAACCGTTATTCAAACAAAAAACTCCCAACAAAAATTAAAGTTCTATAATGTTTACTAAATGAACGGAGGTAAAGGCTTACCAAGAAACTTATTGAAGGCGATGTACTCCTCGATATGGCTCAAACTGAAGCGGTGAATAATTTCTCTTCTGTATTCTAACCCCAGAAACCGTTATTCAAACAAAAAACTCCCAACAAAAATTAAAGTTCTATAATGTTTACTAAATGAACGGACGTAAAGACTTACCAAGAAACTTGTTGAAGGCGATGAACGGATGTAAAGGCTTACCAAGAAACTTGTTGAAGGCAATGAACGGATGAACGGACGTAAAGGCTTACCAAGAAACTTGTTGAAGGCAATGAACGGATGTAAAGGCTTACCAAGAAACTTGTTGAAGGAATGAACGGATGTAAAGGCTTACCAAGAAACTTGTTGAAGGCGATGAACGGATGTAAAGGCTTACCAAGAAACTTGTTGAAGGCGATGAACGGAGGTAAAGGCTTACCAAGAAACTTGTTGAAGGCGATGTACTCCTCGATGTCGCTGTACATGGTAAAGTCGCCGGCGTGTAACAGAACATCTCCATCAGGGACACGGGCGGCAAAGTTTCCGTTTTCAACGCGGCCGTGTGTATCCGACATACAAACAAACCTAGAGGTGCACGATCAAATTCTGATTACATTCTATTAATAGTAATGCAAAGACATACTAAACTTAACTTAAAAAAAAAAAATTCTTAAAATGTATTTTTATAGCTAGAATTTAGTTATAAAAATTATCATTATGCCCTAATGCTAGTAATAGATTGAAATAATTATAGTTTCTCAAAAGAAATTTCAAATTCTACAAGGGTGCAAAAAAATTAAGCTGGGAAAAATTATAATAGGTTTGTAACTTAATAACCAAAACAAAATATATATCCTTTAAAGATATGGATTTTGGTATTAGGGTAAAAAAAATAAAGCTATGAGTCAGAATTTTTTTTAAAATTGAATAAAATTGCTTAAAAAAACAGTTGATAGATCTTATATGTATTAATGCAAATGTTTATCCAATCATTTTTAAATTGAAGCTGGCATTACATAATTTAAAAAATTGTTAAACTAAAAAAAACACCAAGATATCTGTACAAATAATAAAACCAATCTACTTTTTAAACATCATTTAATTTAACGAGACTAAATTATATTGATGCCATTTTTTCCAGCAACTTTCTGATTTAATAAAGTTTACAAACCTATATCCTTTTTTTAGGTAATCTTCAAAAGTAAAACCTCTTGGAAATTACTGTAAAATTAAAAAAAACAACTTGTATCTTAAAATTGACAAAATTTGAACTTAATACTTGACACACTATCCAGACATTATAACGTGGTCAGAACGAAAATGTACCTAATAATATTTTTGTTCCTGCTTGAATCTGCGAGAAGAGCTTTTGGTTTGAGAACTCTGGCGTTTGGAAACTCTTTCTTGTATCTTTCTTCCCAAGCATTGTCAGGATATGTGGTGTCTACATCTACTTCCACTGTAACTTTTTCATTTTCCTCTCCCTCCGCTCCGTCTTCCGATGGTTCATGTGATGCCGAGGATGATGACTCATGATGATGACATGTCGATTGATGCGATTCGCTGCCGAGTCCTCTCCCATTTTTCATCATATCTGAGCCAGGGGGTTGAGATTTTTCGGCAGCAGCGGCCATGATTTTAAGTTTGGTGTTTTGATGGCATTCCTTTGTAACCTGTTGATGTTTAAGAAAAATTAAAAGATTAATTACACATAATTCATATATTCAGAAAGAAAGACATGATGTTAATTTATAAATCAATTAAATGTTCAAAACGTTGTTTTCTTTGAATGTATGGCGATCATTTTAGGTGATGATTACAAAGATGCGAGAAGTAATGTTGTAAAAAAAAGAATAGAGTGTCATACGTAATACATAAACGCAATACAATTTTATAGTGTGCACATATATACACATGTTTTCGTCCAAATTTCACTGGATCTATATGCACTACATGTGGATCTAGTTTGTACAAATCAAATTCTCAAATGGTTTAAAGAAAGAAGATTAATGTAAGCCGTCTTTTAATTACAATTTAAATAGTTGCAAAAAAGATTGATTATGAATAAAAGTCCATTATTAATTTATTTAGACAGAAAGACTAGAACCTAGATCCAAATCTAGAATTAGATGATATAGATCTAGATCTATGCATATGGCAAAATCTAAGGGAAAAAAAACAAATAGATCTATATAGTGCCTAGATTTCTAGATTAGATCTAGATCTAGATCTTTACTCAACCGAATATTGCCATTATATTTTAGTGGGTAGGCTCTATTCAGTCTAGATCTAGCTCTATATCATTATCTATATAACTCTAAATCTACATCTTTGTATAAAACGATAGCCACCTTCAATTTGCTTGATAAGGTGAGCAGTCTTCTCAGCAAAAAAGGCTTTTGCATCTGGTCAAGAATTTAAACAGATCTTTTATGACTCCCTGAATTCCAATCCAAAATGACTTTGTAATAAAAATGGAATCTTACGAATCAATGAGAATGAGAATGAATAATGCCATCGTGGATCTAGAATCTAAATTTTCTAGATCTAGCTCTAGTCTTTTCAAGATTTGACTCATTTTCTATTTTTGGTTCAAAACCATAGATCTAGATCTAATTTATTCTAGGCGTTTGTTTATATGTGCGACGGGCAGACGGGCATTGGGAGAGGCAGACTGGACGGAGCAGAAGTGAAGAAATTGAGAAGTGTCTACAAGTCCTAGTCGGTGGTGTCAAGCTTGTGCCCAGTCGATAATAAACTTCGTCCGCCGCTTCATCATCGTCTTTGTCTCCTTCCCCATCTTCCTATCCTTCTTAATTTTTGTTCCATTAACTATAAAGAAAGATGAATGACATTGTCATGATATAACAAACAAAAAAAGATTTTTTTTTTGTTGCGCTCGTAGATCATCGACTTCCGACGCAAAAGGTCCGGATTGCGCAACCTATTGGTTGGGTCGGTGCAAAGTTATACATTTATAAGCTTATCTAAGCTTATGGGTCGGTGTCAGTTTATGTGACCGGCTGAGAGTTAGACAGGATTTTGGTCCCCCCCCCCCCCCCTGTCTCGGGTGTGGCAGCACAAAAGATTGTCAGACATAAGTCTTGGGACCCGTACACAATAAAGCCTATATATTTTTTATAGGAATGAAAATAATTTCAATTCCCACTCGCCGATTTTGCCTTTTCGCTGAGTGAGAGAACTCATTATGCCTGGACTGAGCATTTTCCCATCGAGGAAACATCATAGAAAAAAACCATTTAATTCGATTTTTTAAACCAGGGATACAATTTCTAGAGGATCTTCCAGCATAATTTCATTTTGTGAAGTATTTGTAAAGAAAATAGCATATTGCATGTTTTTTTATTGTTTTTTTTATTTTATTATTATTATTATTATTGGCGGGCTTGTGTAAAATTGAGGAGTTCCCAGTTTCCTTGCTAGTTTGTATGAATGTGTGCATGTGTTGGCACAGCATCAGTGGTTTTTCCCGTTATCGGCGATCAAACAACACACATTTGCGCGGCTCTGTGTAGCTACAACGTTCGGTTGAGTTCGGCAACAGAAGAATAATGTGAACTAGGCCTACACATAACCATGTTCGGTGGTTCTGTGTAGGGGCCCCAACTTGATTTAGTTTTATGGAGCTTATCCCCTGTAGCTTATCCCAAACGCAGTTTTACGTTCTTATATGCAAGTGAAACATGGACATTAAATAAGTCTATAGAGAAGAGAATAGATGCCATGGAAATGTGGATGTATAGGAGAATAAACATAATTTCTTGGAAAGATAAGGTGACAAATAAGGAGGTCTTGGATAAAGTTGGCATGCAGAAACCAGAACTGCTGCAATAAATCCAAAGAAGAAAACTGGCATACTACGGCCATATAAGAAGACACTGCAGCATCCAGAAAAGAGTTGTGGAAGGCAAGGTTGAAGGGAAGCGTGGTAGAGGAAGGAAGAGGCAGTCGTGGCTTGCCAACATACAAGAGACATCCCAGATACGACTGAGTGTAGCCTGTGAAGCAAGATGACAGCCCACCTCGGAGACGGGACGGCACAGCGATGATGATGATGATCCCCGTTATAGGTGAACACATCTCGGCATGTGAAGTTCTGCTAACGACACATCACTTCTCTCTACAACAACCTAGGGGGTTCTAGTGTTCGTCTGCATTATCTTTTTTATGTATCGTGGTACATGTAAAAGACTTAAAGTACCATTTACAACATTGTCCGCCCACCAGCCCTGTCGCAAACAAAAATAACAATCATGTCCATAATATGCCGAGATGAAGCCTTATTAAATTATTGATCTAGTTAGAACAAATTGTACTGAGAGGGTATTTTTCTAAGCCTTGTCGGCGTACACAGCAACAATATAAATGTGTCTACTATTAAATTAGGCAGAGTGGTTAAGCACACTGGTCTTCGCCTTGGCAAGGCGATGGGTTCCGAGTAGAAGGTGCGGGTTCGATCCCCGTCCATGTCATCAGTCTAAAAATGTGTCTTTGTCTACTTGTCTTATCTGTTGGTCTCAAGCTAGACCTAGGTTTGTGGCTGTCCCTTCTAACCTATTTTCACCTTACTCCCTCAGTTACTAGCATCATTATTTGGTCCCTAGGTCTAGCTCCGTCTGTTAAAGCCTCTATAGTTGTTGGACTGCTTTTCTGTATCATAATACTATTACAGGTAGTAGCAGTACTATATTATTCAACTAAATCGAGGCTTTAGTAAGAACAGACCAAGTCACCGTAATGATAGGAGGGAACAGATTTTAGCGTAATTAGAGTAACAGTGATCTGTGCCTAACATTCGTAACAAGCCATTTCCATAGTTAGTTCGGATTGAGACTCAGAGAGTATTTTTTGTTCAATCTACACAGCATACACATCTACAATGAAAAATGATCCAACTGTTCCAACGATTTCAATGTTGGGTTGGTTTAACGTCCAACAGCAGCACTATATAGGCTATATTGTGGACGGGCCCCAAGACGGACGTCTGACAATTTTATGTGCTGCCACACACGAGACAGGGCGGGGATACCATGACTCCTGTCTCAGCCGGTCACATTATACTGACACCGACCCAACCAGTAGGGAACGCAACAGCCAGGATTCGAACTCGGGGCCTTTTGCGTGGGAAGCCGATGTCTAACCCCTGGACCACCGCGAAGGAGAATTAAGAATATGCTAACGATGAGCTGCTCATACAACAACCTGAGGGCTTGGTATGTTTGTCTAAACAGTTTAAGAACACAGTGAAAAGAAGGGACTTTATTAAACGTGAAGAAAACTAAATTTGTTAAGAAATAGAGAGAGCGAGGGAGGTAGAGGGAAGGAAAAGACAGGGCGAGGAGAACAGAAAGAGGGAGAAAAATATTAGAAATGAGAGACAAAGAGAAGAGGTGAGAGAAGCGAATTAAAAAAAAAGGAAGAAATAGAAAGAGGGAGAAACTGAGATAGATAGATAGATAGATAGATAGATAGAGAGATAGATAGATAGATAGATAGATAGATAGATAGATAGATAGATAGATAGATAGATAGATAGATAGATAGATAGATAGATAGATAGATAGACAGACAGACAGAGAGACAGACAGACAGACAGACAGACAGACAGACAGACAGACAGCACAGACAGAGACAGAGACAGAAAGATGGGGTAGGGGGAGAGATGGAAGTTAAAGAGACAGGTAGAGAGGGAAGTGAGAGAGATGGAGAGAAAAAAGGAAGAGAGGTCAAAAGATAGAAAATAATGATAACCATGAGCAGTACAAGTGGGTCCTCAATGGTCAATGGACATGAGCATAAGTTAGAATGAGCCATGGGGGATAATAAATAAAAAGTGAAATCTTGCAGTCTATAAAAGGGTTACGTTCCTTCGATATTCAAAGGGAAATAACTCCGTATAAAGGGAGATAATCCAAAAAAACAAACAGGGGGTGCAACTTACCGCCCATGAACCTCGCCATTTATATATACACATATATATAGGCACTCTCAGGATCGCGGACCCATCACACCACATTGACGAAGTACCTAACGCCTGTACCTCTGAGGACTTTGTGGTTATCACACAACTTCCGACAAAGCTTCCCTGCCAGCTTTCGATCACCAATGTGAGCCGGTGTTTTATGGGAGGAACCGCATCAGTACCCAAGTCATACATTACGATGAGGCGCGTATCGTAATAGCATGCGGACCTTGGCCGTTTGACGGGCCTTAACACCGTTAGGGATCGGAGCCAGTTCAAGGCGAACTTGCGTTGCCAAGCGATCTTCTCTATAGAGGGAGGGAGAGAATTCTCTCCCTCTCTCCGGGTTTAACGTCTCCTAGGTTCCCCTGGGGGGTCCTATACGGCGACAGGCGGCGTTGACAGAAGACAAAAGATCAAGGGGAAGGCAAGACATGATAGATCCTATGCTTGCTCATTCTATTACTACGAGGCTGGTCCTCTAATGTATGGGGTTCCCTAATTTTTGGGTTCTAAAGTGGAAAGGGGGGATAGGCTGAGACAGACAAGACAAACCTTCCCTTTTACGCTGGGTTGACGGGCAAGGCTAGGCATTTAATTATTTTTTTTTATGAGTGAGGCAGGAGATTGATAGCTAAAACCGGGGATATTACCCTATTGGTGTTCTAATTTAGTATTGTTCCCCCATTCCCTTTTTTTTATTATCCCCGCTGCTTATCCATTAATGCTACCACCCCCACTACCACTCCCATCACAACCATAATATTGTCACTATTGTTGCGACCCCCGTTTACTATTACTTTACCCACCATCATCATTATCACCGTTACCAGTATTATTATTACTACCATCACCACTACCACCACTACTAATATTACCTTCCCTATTACTATCATTATTACTACTACCACCACCATTACCATTACTACCACTATTACTACTACAACTATCATTATTACTACCACCATCATCATTATCACCGTTACCAGTATTATTATTACTACCACCACTACCACTACCACTATTACTATTATTACCATTACTACGACTACCATCACCACTACCACTACCATCACTACTACTATTACCTTCCCTATTACTATCATTATTACTACTACCACCATTACCATTACTACCACTATTACAACTATCATTATTACTATCACCATCATCATTATCACCGTTACCAGTATTATTATTACTACCACCACTACTACTATTATTACCATTACTACGACTACCATCACGATTACCACTACCACTACCACCACTACTACTATTTCCTACCTTATTACTATCATTATTACTACTACCACCATTACCATTACTACCACTATTACTACTAGAACTATCTTTATTACTACCACCACCACCCTTACCACCATCACTATCATCATCATTTCTACTACTACCCTATTATTATTATTATTACCACCAGTATTATTATTATTATTATTATTATTATTATTATTATCATTACTACTACCATTATTACTATTACCATTATCACTATTATCATTACTATCATTATTATTATTATTATTATTATTATTATTATTATTATTATTATTATTATTATTATTATTATAATTATCACTACTACCATTATTACCATTATTATTATTATTATTATTAACATTAACATTAACATTTTTATTATTATAATTATTAGCGATCTTGAACCAACTTGAGTTTTATAAGTACCCTGGTCAAACATGTATCTTTCTCAATACGGTTTACATGCTGTGAAAACTATTTCACTTTTGTTATTAAAATTACATTTGTACAGATCAGGACTAGTTGAGTCTCTGTCACAATGACACCTATTATTTAGTTCTTATTTGATAAAATATTTTTTTTCAAAATATACTACTCAACATACTTTTTTAATTGAATTTTCAAAATAAAATATAAATTTTGCTGTATTATTTACCTTTTTTAGAGAAAGGTGTGTAACTTAGACAACAGGTGATTGGAGTAATTAGTCCCCCCTTTGTTTACATTATCCAACGTAATGAGAAATCACTGAGCACAACTTGTGTGTTTTGTCTGTGACTTGGGCTGTCTCAACAACTAGTCACTGGTAAACCTGGGTTGGGTTGGTTTAACGTCCAACAGCAGCACTATAATTAATTTTTTATAGGCTATATTGTGGACGGGCCCCAAGACGACGTCTGACAATTTTATGTGCTGCCACACACGAGACAGGGCGGGGATACCATGACTCCTGTCTCAGCCGGTCACATTAAAATGACACCGACCCAACCAGCAGGGAACGCACCAGCCAGGATTCGAACCCGGGACCTTTTGCGTCGGAAGCCGATGTTCCACCCCTAGACCACAGCGCCCCCCATGGTAAACCTGAGAGGTAGGCATTTTTTGTGTATACATTTTAAACCTGTAAAATTTCTTTTTTCTTTTTTATACAAAAGCAATAGTCATAGTATCCTTAGACAATTGTTTTTGTGTGTGTGTGTGTGTGTGTGTGTGTGTGTGTGTGTGTGTGTGCAGGATCTGTAACAGATATCGGCCGTCAATTTCTTTCTGTTACAAGTTGCAGTAATGAAAGCAATGGTTGAGGTTTCTGCTCTATTTGTCTAATTGTTTATACTGATTTCTTTGTTGTACGCGGTCTCTCTCTTTCTCTCTCTCTCTCTCTCTCTCTCTCTCTCTCTCTCTCTCTCTCTCAATATCTTCCCCTCTCTCTTTCTTGATTTTCTGTATTTCTGTCTCTATCTATTTCCTTTGAGAGATTCAAACATATTTATCCACCACCGCCTCTCTCCCTCTGTCGCTTTCTCTCTCTCTCTCTCTCTCTCTCTCTCTCTCTCTCCGATTTTCATTCCTTCTTGTTTTAATATTGTATGTTTTTGTTTATGTTTATATATCATGCGCTCAGTTTATATGCCGAACATTTTTTAACTCTGTCTCTCTATCTTTCTCTCTCTCTCTCTATCTATGCCCCCCCCTCTCTTCCTT
>RQTK01001208.1:86187-130767 GCA_003991915.1 Elysia chlorotica | reverse complement strand
AAAAAAAAAACAAAAAACTTTATCGCAAAATAAAAAGGAGACACTAAATTTTATAGTATACATACCTGTCAATACACTGGCTGTAATTCTTAAAAAAGATCAGTGTTCTGTAATTAACAAAAGGAAAATAAAAGATGTACTTTATAGGATCAGTATAGTAAAATAAAATAGACTAAACCTTGGAAATTTTTAATGAAATAAAAAAGCATGAAAACAAAAAAATAAGATCACAGATGCATTTATGGCCTTTTTTTTCCTAACCGCCAAAATGCCACTCATAGTTATAATGCAGCTAAAAAAAATTACAATTATTCAATACCATGATTGAGGACAATCAGAGTGCTAACTCACTAAAAATTGTTATTTTGTTGGGTTTTTTGTTTTAGCATTTTTAAAGCTGAACTGCTTTTGTGCGGAACAGTGTTACTGCCAAGTATGATTGAAGATCTAATAAAAAGAAAAAAATGTCACAACAGAACCATTGATCTGAAGATCAAAAGCTTAAATCCTTACAATAATATTAAATCGAAATTTTGAACTTACTTTTTTCTGAATTTGATATGTTTCTTGCGAGTAAACTCTGATGTCAAGACCCCCACACTGCTGCTGACAAAAATTATTAAAACCCCTTTGGAAAACAAACCTTTTTCCTTTGAATGGTATTAGTAATTGTTTTTAAATATTAACTTGATAAAATTTTACAAACCTTTTTCGTTTGAATGGTATTAGTATTTGTTTTTAAAAATCAACTTGATAAAATTTTTTCCACTTTTTTAAATATATCCAAAATATATATTTATGCACATTTTTTTTTTATGAATTAGGTTCTAGATATAGAAAGCCACTTGAACCTAGTAGTCAAAAGTATGACAAGCCAATTTTGCAACACTCTCTCAATAAAATGGCTTCGTATACAAGAAACATTAGGTCTCTTTTTTGTTTTAAGAAATTTGCATATTAGTAATTAGAACATGTGTTATATATCTCCATTCAATTCTGTATGAGGTGAACCTTACTGCATTTATATTAATAAGAATGAAAGTTTTTCTATAAAATATAAAAATCCTTTGACAAATTGGTTAAGTTTGTGTCATACATACCCATCACATGAAATACGTTGACTTGAGGTCTTTGACCATACTTTCTTGAATGTGTAGTCGCACTTGAGTAGTCAAACAAATAAATCATACTAATTATCAACTTTAAAAGCAATACTTAGTTCATTTAAAATAGATTGATTTAAATAAGATTATAAATATATATCTATTTAAATATTTTTAATGGGGTCATTTTGAAAAAAGATAAATTAAAAGACATGTACGTTACTTCTACAAATTGATATATATCAAAGTGTTTGTGATATATACTGTATTTTTTTGTTTTTTTTCATTCTTTGTCGGTTCTTTTTTCTATGAAGAGATGATTTAAGGTGACATAGATGGACACTCTTGCAGTTCACCTTTTACAAGGTTTAAATCATAAAATCATTATAAAAAATCATAATTTCAAGCTAAAATTATCTTTAAGAAGTGGCTATTAGTCTGGTAACCAGACAAATAGCCAATAGGCTATTCCTCCAGTAGCTGCACAAATACCCAAAATACTATTCCTTCGGCACCCTTGGGATTGGAATTGCTTGGTGGTGCAATTAGTGGTGCCACCTTCTGACTTTTAAGCACATCATGGCTCCAACCGAGACAGTTGTCACAACAAATTGTTTGATCACCAAGCAATTCCAACCCAAGGCTGCCGGAAGAATAACCTTTTGGCCACTTATCCGACTACCAGAGGATTCCCGAGGAATAGCCATAATTTCTAAAATTGTAATGAGTCTAAAAATTTAACTTAGAATTAAATTTGAGACCTTGATATATATATACAATGCATAAAATATATAAGATCTAATGAAATATGCATCCATTTAACTGTAAGAGAGCCTAAGATCTAGATTATAGATGCTCTAGATCTAGACTATGTAAATCATTTATAAATGAATCCCATTGAATCTATCTCCTCTTGAAAACGGTAGGTTTAAATGTCCAGTTTTTTAAGCTTAAAAGCTTGTTCTAGTTTAAGACACTCAAAAACTGGAGAAAAACAACAAAACATTCTTTAAAATCTGAGATGAGACGAACGTATTTTATAGTAAACACAACGATATGAGTAGGCCCACTTGTGATGTAGATTTAGAGATCTAGATCATACCTTTGTTGTAAGCTTTCTAAGGATGCGATAACTATGTCGAGGACTCTTCTGCAAACGGTACTCTCTTTGAGCGAGTTCACAAGACACGGTAATCCATTGGTTAAAAGGAAACAAAACGCCCTTTTGTTGGGTCGGATGCATTGCAAAGATTAAATATCTCTGAATGTTGCGGTCTAAGTCATCTAATGCCAAGGAGCAATGTTTGAAATAGCAACACTAAAACACTAAGGAGTCGGATTGGCCTGACCCGGCCTACTTCCACTTTCCTTTTCGAGACCGTCACGGGGCTTATCTATGTTTTAACACTGGAGAGTCCGTCCTTTTCAACTCGAGTACTTGGCCCTAGTCATGTCACAGTCGAAAGTTCTGATTGACTTTTTCTAGCTAGTGTTTACGAGTGCTAGTAATAACAAAAATCAAGACATAAATGTACACGTGTACATGGTCTGCAGCCGTTATCTACTTTACCGAGCATGTATCATTGTATGTAAAAAATTATTATACTTGAAACACTGTTTTAAAGTTAGAAAAAATGATAAGTATACCACTGCTAAAAAAAAAAGATAGGCTACAAGCTGTGATAACAAATTACGTCTATTTCAGAAGGAAAAAAATTAGAGGTTCAAGAGTTGAGTGGAGTTAGTGCAACGTCCCACATCAGCACTACATATGCTACTTTGTGGACAGGCCCCAAGGCTGACATCTGACAATTTTATGTGCCGCGCATTCGAGAGTAAGGATACCATGACCCTTGCCTCAGTCTGTCACATTAAACCAACCAGCGCAATCGGCAGAACTCGAACCATGGACCGTCTGCGTCGTAAGCCGATGTTCTACCCGAGGGCTACCACGCCCCCCAAAGAGGAAAAGGCTAATAATAAAATAGTATGTCTATACGTCTGTTCTTGTTGTTGTTGTTTGTTTGTTGTTATTTTTTTGTAGTTTTCTTTATTTTATTTTTTTTTTTTTTTGTTGTCGTTGTTGTTGTTTTTTTGTGTTTTTTTTGTTTTTTGTTGTGGTTTTTTTTTTGTTTTTTTTTTTGGGTGCGGGGGATGTAAAAAGTGCCCAGCTTCGTAAGCACCTTTTTTTCTTTTTTTTTTTTTGGGGGGGGGGTTGCTTATTGCGTGATTATTGTGCGACCTTACTAACCAGTATAAAAACGTTAATACATGCAATGCGATTGATTGAAGATGGTGGGGCGAGGCGAATCGACAGCTTAAACACACTACTTTTCATATTATACAATCGTATTTATACAATTATTCTAGTTTCAATACATCATTATTTTTCCTTGAACAAGTGGTCTCATTAAATTACAGTGCTACGTCTCTTTATCACACAAGCCGTGTCTTTATTCCCTTTAATTTCTTAGTCAATAAACTTTTGCTCAACTAAACTAATGTGTTTTCGTTGGGGATCAAGTTTTTTTTTTATGAATCTAGTGATATTAAAGCCAAAATAGTAAAACTTTGCCTGCAATCGAGATTCCCATAGAGGTGGAAACGCAGCAAAGTCTTTGCCGCAATTTTTTATTATAATTATTAGATCGCTAAAGTGTAGCATTTATAACTTATTTTTTTTAACCAAGCCTTCGTATTATTTTCTTCAAGAAAGTATCAGTTAAGAACCATTGGCATCTGTTTCCCCTTTCAATTTACTTTATCGCTGTTATAAATTGTACTACTTGGACAAAGAGTGAAAAACTGGGATAGAAAATAACCGCTAAAGTGTAGCATTTATAACTTATTTTTTTAACCAAGCCTTCGTATTATTTTCTTCAAGAAAGTATCAGTTAAGAACCATTGGCATCTGTTTCCCCTTTCAATTTACTTTATCGCTGTTATAAATTGTACTACTTGGACAAAGAGTGAAAAACTGGGATAGAAAATAACCGTATTGTTATCAAGATCCTGCTAATGTACGGCTTCCACTGTTGTACACAATGACAACCAGTTTCACCTTAAAGACATTAGGTAAACATTACGGAATGTGTTAATAAAATAACAACAACGACGATAATAACAACAACAGCAACAACAACAACAGCAGCAACAGCAGGAACAACAATAACAACAGCAAGAACAACAACAACAACACCTCTTCTTTTTATCACTTAATCAGGATTCCTTCATTACAAAACCAAAGACGGGGTTGGGCGGTGGACAAGGCATAATAGCAGTATCGTATGACATCTCTACACTAGCATTGCAATCCAAGATGTTAGCATGTCACCGACAACCTCAACTTTATCGTTATCCTCCATCAAGTTTTGTCATAGGGCATTGAAGGATTATAATGAAACATCGTCAGTTGTCCTCGGACTTCTAGTACACAGAAAACACGTGGGTGATTTCCATTATTTTATGCATACATATCTTAGATTTTGTTCGTCCATGTCTGGCTAGTTCGCAGTCGATAGGTCTTTAATTATGTATAGCTGTCGATTTTTTGCCCACTCTCCCTTCCATGTTGATGTCATGTTCAAATCCCGAATGGTTGATTTATTGAAAGGGCGTCTAGATTTGAGTCTTGATGTACACTGTATGATTATGCTTCTATTATAATCATACTTAACGATCCAGTGCAGGGATCCATTATGGTAGTTTACCATAAGGCCCTGGACATAAGAACAGATATTTGGTCTGAGATAGTAAAGCTCTAAAATACTCCTATATTAGAATAATTATGATCATACACAGTAACGGGACCACAGAGCAGGAAGCCCATGGTCGATTAGGCCTATATTATCATGTAAATAATAGCGGGAGCACGGTGGTCTAAAGGTAACAAGTAGGCCTACTCTTTTTCTCAAAATAAATTTACGGTTCCAGTATGAAAAGTGCTAGTGAGAAATAGATTGGTAAGAGAAGGGGAGAGAGAGAGAGAGAGAGAGAGAGAGAGAGAGAGAGAGAGAGAGAGAGAGAGAGAGAGAGAGAGAGAGAAAGAGAAGAAAGAACAACAACAACAACAACAACAACAACAACAACAACAACAACAACAACAACAACAATAACAACAACAACAGTTTTCAACGGGACAAGGTACACTAAATCGCTCATTTTTGTTCTTTTTAAAGTTGAGTACACTAGTCTTATTTGATTCCTTTGTCATTAAGTTCAAATTGTGATTCTTTAATTAAAATTCATACTTATTATTATATTATAATTATAAAGCTGCTATGGTTGAAGTGTTCAAACACCTTTTGTTGAGCCAGGCTTAATTAATAAGAATGGCGGATTGACTCCGGCCCCCTATAACCAGCGCATTTCCTACCTGCCGTGCGCTGGAAGCTTCTGCTCTCCAGTCTATTTTACGGCCTCCTCATGTTCTCTTTTTAAAAATGTGACCTGTAGGCCTAGGTACTAAAACGAAAAACGAAAATTTCGTCCTGCCCCCAGGGTTCACCAGAAGATGAATGTCATCACTCGTCTTTCGAGAATGGATTATTTCCAAATAACTGTATAGATATTTGGAATCCCTTTAAATGTATGGTTCATGTTATACAGAATCGCATTTTAAGAAGTGTTGAAACGTTCTCTTATATTCCAGAACGTAAAGATTTAGATCTAGAATTTAATGGGCTGAGTCTAGACTCTTGATAGGCTAGATCGGGATCCGGCTAGACTCTAGATCTATTAAAACTAGATCTAAATTCTAGATATAGACTAGATAAATAGTATCCCTTTTAAGGGGAATAGGCTTTGATCTAGACCTAGGGTTAGAGAATGCACAAACAAGATAGCTTATGTCTCGTAACAATATAAGAATAAGGTGGCCAACGACTAGATGTAGGCTACCTCATGTTTGTGTATTCTAGACTACCCCAAGGCCTAATTAATGTCTATTTCGGCATCATAGAGTCTGAAATATCAATGTATTAAAATTAAATCATTTTTAAAAGGCTTGATCAGAGATTTGTCTTACTTCTAAAAAACCATTGCTGAGTCTAAATAAACTCCATCAATTTATAAATTATATATCGATAGACTATCAGATCGAGAAAAATTGATTATTGAGGCTTCCCTCTACAAAACATATATATATATGTATCGGATCTAAAGAGATCTTTACTCAGCAAACTGTTAACTTTGTAAGAGTGCATTTCTGTCTAAATATTAATTGACATAAATGCTGTGTATCGCGACTATTTTACTTTTAAAGATAGTAAATAATCTTTCTTTGGACTAAGGAAACCTTTAAAAAAAATTATGAGGGCATCTAGCTTTATTTGACAGTCAGGCCAAATAATTTGATTTGAACAAATAACACTCAAATATAGATTTTAGTGCTAAGTGAAAAGCAAAATTTGATTAAAAAAAACTCTTGTATGTCTAGATAACAAGGCAGAAACACTATTTTTAAATATAGATATAATTATAGACACTCCCAAATTTAATCTGATCAAATGGTGTTTTCTATACTAAATCTTTATTTTAAAAATTTATAATTCTTAAATGTAAATTTAGTTAGATTTTTTTTCCATCCAATCTATTTGATATCTAATTCTATCTATATTTGAAGGATGGGCTAAGAATGGTTTTACAGTGTTACTACAGCAATCTATTTTGAGGTTCTAGATCTCAAGGCTTTAAAAGTTTTATCCATTTTTGATGAAAAACAACCAATTTAACTTGTCTGTAATTTAGTACAGTTGACGGTGATTGACGTTAAAATCCATTTGTTCACAAATCTAAGTTTTTATAAAAGTTTTTAAACATTTGCAGATCATTTGTACATTGCATCTATAAATCTAGATTCTAGATCTTTGTTTACAAAGTCTGGCTAGTTTTAGTGAACAGAAAGAATTGTGTGTGTGTGTGTGTGTGTGTGTGCAAGCAATCTAGTATTGATCATAGCAATTTGGCTGAGTGTGTTAGAGATTCATTCTTTTATTCCCAATTCTTTTTTAGTTACAATCCCAAACAAGCACTGTCTACCAGATAAAGTGTTGAAGCTACAGAGGTCTACAAATGGTTTTCAAGCCATTATTGTGCGGCCGCTTCGGGTAAGTCCAGTAGATCATAAAATGATGTTAAAATTAGCTCTCACCTATCACTCTATGTTATCAATGTCTGCATTATATGTTATCACTGTCTGCATTAAATGCAGACAGTGATATCATAGAATGATAGATTTTTAAATTGAGTTTAAAAGTTTATAAAATAAATCAAACTGATATTGTTGGGACAAATTTTTGTGTGTAAAAAACACACATAAACTGCAACACACATAATAATCCAAAACAGCGCCTTCATGCAATGTTAGAATATTTACACTAATTTTCACAACAGGTGCAAACTTTGGTGCAATCTTTGGTTGAGGGAGGCACTCTCTCTTCAACTTAGGTTCTCAAAGAAATCTGGCAGTCTAAAAACTTTTCTTCTAATATTGACAAACATAAGATGTAAATTAATGAACAAATTAATACAAACATGAACAAATTAATACAAACATATTTCTTTAAAATACTCAGATTAAGTATTTGCACAGAATAATTTATGTTTTTGATCAAAGGCTTCCATAAAGTTTTCTAAATGAGTAAATCTGTAAAATTCTATCTAGCATTATCACGATATGTTCAGTGAATTGAAAAACAAACAAACACCATTAACTTTATAGAGCGTGATTTCATTATAGATTTCTTTTCAACTGTTCACCTTGCAATTTTTTATCAAATTAAAAAACAACCCAATACCGTTGATTCTCTCCCCAGTCCAGCATGTCGGTTTATCACAAAGGATGTAAATGGCGAGCTGGTTGCTGTGCTTTTAATGCAAGGAAGAAGGTCCAATCGAGTTGCTACCGCCGCTGGTGCAAACATTTGCCAGTTTGGGTCTCAGTCTGGCTCCACTGCCGGTCACAGTAATGTCCTCACCTCGGGACAGCTGGCTCGGCTACACGTCAGGCGGATCCATCACAACACGCTGGCTGCGAGGCCCAAGCCACTCCTCAGGAGGAACGGCACGCCGGCCTTGGGAAGCTACAGGGAAATGTCGGGCCTTCTGCGTATTGTCGGAGGGCTAACTCGTTTCCTGAAGATTCGCTACCTTGTCTTGTTTGGTGGCGCTGGTGGTGGCTTTGCAGCCAGTCAGGTATGGATGAGAAAAAATGTTCAATGTATCACTATCAGTTTTGTCCTTGGTTTATAAGAAAGTTACTTCTAAATTATTTGACGTTTTTTGTTGTTTTAAACAATTTTTTTTTGTTTACTTTATATCATTCTGATCAATATGAACCAGTCAAGACTAAGATCCCTCATTTGAAATATGATTGAAATAAAACAAATTGCGGAAAAGCTAAGTCTTAGGTTAGTTTGAGCCTCTTGGTTCCCTGTGGAACATAAGGCTGCAGCAATACCCTCCACTGAACTCGGTTCCGGCTTGGCCTCTTCAGCTCCCGATATAGTATTAGTGGCTTATCGCTTCATCTTTGCTTCGCCACCAAGTCTTCTTCAGGTGGCTGAGCTTGCGTTTGCCATGGGCTCCAAGGCTTGCCTTGAAGTGTTGGATACTGGTTTTCTAAGCGTGTGGCCTATCTGATACCATTTGTGCTTTCTGATCTCTATCTTGATGGAGGTTTGCTTTATTTGTCCCCCAGTTCTTTGTTAGGGACAACCTCAGGCCATCTAACGTTAAAGATGTTTCTGAGGTATTTGTTGGTGATTGTTTGCAGTTATTGGCTGTTGGCCTTGATCACGCGCCCTGTTTCTGAGCCCTAGAATAAAACCGACTTCACATAAAGGAATTTAAATTTGTCTATTTTTTCTCTTTTTTAAGTCACAAGAGACTACTACAGCATAAATTATTTTAAATTGTATTAAATCGGCAAAGAAATATCATTTCCTGAATTTGTAGAGTCCTTGTTTACAAATGTGTTTATTGCTACAATACATGTTATATTTATGTAAATGTATTTACCAGAGAGGTACATGACTTGCAGATGTATTCTTTTTCATACTATGTTCTCTAATTAGCAAATCGAGAAGGTGAAAAGTTACATCCCAGATGTGGAGTGGATGAAGGACTACCTCCCAGATTCTGACACTATTGCCAAGTATAAACCCGACTGGCAAGCATGGGAGATTCGTCAGAACGCAGCAGCGTCTTTTGCACAGTTGAGGAACAGGGTCAGGGAGCAGATGCCAGAGAAGGTGAGATTTTTTGTGGAAGAGAAGATGTCTCTTAGATTAACTTCTCTTAGGTTCCCAAGGAGGATTCTATACAATGACTGGTTCCACAATTAATATTTGACAAGACAATCTTACCTGCTGCCACACAATGAACTTGCATTAACTCTGTTGAGATGGTAATTTAAAGCTATTTTTGACCCTGTGGTGCTTGACTAGATTGACAGCTCTGTATACGGGACTGGTTACAACCTTTTCATATCCCATATAAGAAATCCGCTCAGCATGTGTGCGGTGTGATGGGAATAGGTTGAACAAACTTTTTATCCCCATCTTTGCCATCCAGGGCTGGCTCAAGAGCAAGCTGGAGGACCTGCCCGACGCACATACCAAGTTTGTAGAGATGAGAGAGAAGTTTCGGGCACAGCTGCCAGAGGACTTCACTACTACAATCCTTGACGGTTGGTCATGATATTTCTTGCCTATGTACGAGAGCATACAAGGTTTAGATATCGCCATGAGAATCAATCTGAGAGACGAGAGCTGTTCCCATACTTTTTATAATTTTCTGTTAATTATACGTTCAAAGAAGAGTAAGAACTATTTATTTGGAATCAATAAATATCTCCCTTCGTTTTTTCTTGTTTCTGTACCTGTTTACATTATTGAATGTCGTACACATGAGCATGCAAAGTTTTCATTATATACTTATCTCTACAGAGAAAACCTCATAAACCGAAGTCTGATAATTATAATCATTAATCAAATTTTGCAAAAGGAACGTTGTTTTTTTTCCTCTTTGTCTTAGTCAATATCAGGCTTGTAATTCGACGTCTTTAGGGCTTGATTCTCTTAATTCGAGGTCAATACCACCACCTCAGAGCAGTAAAAAAGTTTGGTTCCTTGCCTCTTTGCTTTAATTTTCTGCAAGTGCAGTGAACATTAATCACTAGCTGAGGGAAGCTGCTTATCGGCGTGCTAGCACTAACAGTAAAAATGCTGATGTGCTATCAAAGGAGTGTCAGTGGTACTGATTATGATACCAGTGATAGCAACGTGGGCCAGAGAAAGGGGAAGGTGGCAGCGACTGTAAACCTACAGTACACAATAGCCCGAATTCTTGCAAGTGGAAACCTCACAAAACAGTCTGATAATTCGAATTTTTCATAAACCAATTTTCGCAGGAGAATTTATTTTTTTTCTTTGGCTCTAACAAAATCGGACTCACATTTCGAAGTTTTCATGGTTAGATGCCCTTACTTCAAAGCTCACACATGCAAAAGGCATTACAAAAGTACTATTTTTCAAGCAGAATTCAAAGGTTACTGCTGCCCAAGACATAACTTTAAAAGAAATGGGATTGGGAGAAGGTTGCTATTGAAAATAAACATTAGGAAACTAAGTAAATGCAGTTTTTCAAACAACACAAGTAACTGTTTACTGAATTTAACACTTTTGTGGTTTAGAATCCTCTTGATTCAAAGTTTAGATCAAATCTCAAACAATTCGAATTATGAGGTTTCCACTGTATTTTATTCTCTATTCTTAGCATCTTTCAAACTATCAAGGCTCATCGAGCTAAACCAAAGTAGCGATCTATAACCCTGTTTATAACTTTGATGTAATTTCTTTTTTTCAAGATTCTCACACTTTATTTCATGCTATTGGTTTGTTTCTTCCTCCCTTTTTTGGATCAGGCTTGAGACCACACCACCTGGTAACCAACACCCAAGCCAAAGGTGTGTAGATTCCAAGATGGTTAACTAGGTATACTGAATTCTTCAACCAGAGGAAGTAGAAACAAAATAAATAGTCACATGCGATTAAAAAAAAAAAGTCCCATTTATCTTTGAACAATAATAACTGTCTAGATATGATGCGTTATCATCTATTGGCAAATTTTAGAAGGCCAGTGATGATTAAGAATCTTATGGGTTTCCTTTTGAGGTTTTTGCTTTCTTTTTTTCCCAAATGTGTTCCACACTATGCCAAACTCAAAGACAAGTGGGGAATAGTTTTTGTTTGCACCTGTTCTTATTTAAATATATAGTTTTAAACAAAGGTAGTTTTAGAGAAATATTTTATAACCATGTTAATTTATCTTTGTTTTGCAATTTTTAAAAAAAATTCTATTTTCAGTTTCTGTAAAGGATGCTTTCGTCGAAGAAAGTAATATTTTTTATTTTGAGTTAGATTTTACAATTTTTACTTAGATTTTTCACTGTGTCCTTGAATGGACATGCATTTCTTGAAATCTGCACACCAAAGGCAAGGGATGTAGGTTAATGCTGTATCTGCATCTTATCTTTGGCTGCACAAATTAAAAAAAATCTTTTCACTTTTCCCTAAATTCACCTTTTTTATATTGAAAAAAAAAATGGGTTGTTACATTTTACTTAAAATTGTAATTCTATAATTATTTCATATTATTGATTCTCCAATTTTCAATTTCACTTTAACGTTGTGTTCTAGTTATTAATAAATAGTGTTATTTATCAGTGTAAAGTTTTGTACGAGGACTATTTAATCCATTGAAAAATATACTATACTTCTGGGATAATTCTAAGCTAATATCTCTTCCTTGTCACCTGGAGATTTTCAAGCAGCATTGAATAGGGTACCTACTCTATGACTAAGCATCATTGGTGTGATTCTGATATTTTGCCTCATATAGTCACCAAACCTGATGAACATTGCTGTGAGAAAGTATATAGTGAAATTTGTTTTTCCATTATTAGTTTTTCTTTAATTTTAATATTGTCTTACACCATAGTGCTATGAAAGTTTTTAAATCTTCTTAACAGGTCATATATTTGTATACAATCCACAAAAATCATTGGCTACATTTTACAATTCTTACTTACTTGTGCTAGAAGCTTATTTTGTATGCTCAATTTCTTTATTTTAAAAAAAAGTGATATAGAAAAAAAAAGCTGATGCCTGTTACACACACAAAAAAAACAACTGATGATATGGAATTGGGTTGTCCCACATAGTTTTCTCTATTAGTTTTGGTTTTCCCAATACATTTGATGTAAGTCAAGAACATGTTGCTGCAAAACTGCTTTGTTCTATCTCCTCATTTCCAACGGCGTAAGAACAAAGCAGTTCTGCACTGACAAAAGAGGGTTTTGAGTCGTCAGATTACCCAGCTTTTTGTGTGTGTTTCTAAGTTTTACTTGCACTCATCAAGATAATACTATGTATTTTTGCTATTATATGCTTTTCTGATTTTACATTTACAGGCACTAAGAACTAACAATGGCGTTTCATTTTTTAGGATAATTTATTTTGTATCAAATAAGGATTGTCTCTCAGTTTTGTTGCATGTCTAAGAATCTGCCAGGAAAAGGCACATTATTCTCAGAATTTCTAGTTTTGAAATATAAATCAAAATGGATGTTCTATTCAGTTTCTGAGCTTGTAGAGGTGAAATAAAAAAAATATTCAACAAAAAACAGATAAAAAAGAAAAAAAAAACAAAAACAAAAAAGCAAACCCAAGTCATAGAGTTTAAGGAAAAAAAATGTAAGAAGTCTGCAATACAAAACAAAATAATATTAAAAAATCAATTAACATAAAAGAATTTTAAAATTTAGACTTTTCCAACATTTTCTTAGGCCTTTGCACACATGGCAAATGAGTTGGTAAAACCAGCACCAGATTTATCTATATCTTTATGGGTAGGAATGGGTCTATTAGTGTAGTCTTTGAGATATTATGATAGATGTTTCCTCCCTTTGACTCCTTACCTCTAACCTTAAAGAGTTTTTATCAGAAAATAGCATAGGTATGTAGCTTTGCCTTGCAAATCTGTGGAAATTACAATGCCAATATTTTACTTTTTGTAGTGGATAAAATTGGAGAATACTTGCTCATTACAAATGATTTTAACTAAAGCTTCTTCATGTTGTGTCCCTTGCCTTTTTGGCTGGTTGAACAAATTCTTATTTTGCTCTGTTTATTTACTTACCAATTCATTTATTTATTATAAATTCTACTTTGTATAGAAACATAATTTTCTTGAATTGAATTTTAAACTTCATCTTATCATTGTTAAGTGGTAGAAATTAAACGTTATACTCTCATTTCAAACTTTGATTCCAACATTTAAAAAGAGGATAAAAGGAAAACAACAAACAAACAACAGCACAATTGTGACAATATTAAAAAAAGCAACAACACGTTAATTTATAGGAGGCTAAGAACCAATTTCAAGATTTGTTTCTGTAAGTTTTACAAATAAAAAAATGAGCTTCAATTAGATTACATAGCTTAAGTAGCATTTGGTTGCTACTTTAGAACAAAACACTCAGTTACCAAATTTTCAAAACTGAAGTAGTAGCTGATCTTGATTCTTTAAATCCTTATTTGATGGCAAATTTATGTTTTTTTATCAAATAATTCAAAGAGCTAGGTCAATTATTGCTGGGCATTGAAAGGTCTCTGCCATGAGGAGTTTGACAGTTGTGCTTATAAATATACAGAGAGTGCTGTCCAATAAAAGTAACATATGTCTGTCCTATTTATCATTCTGTTAATATGAAAAGCAGTGCTATTCATTTTAAGTGAAATTGCTGTACGCCAAATTTAACTGAATATCAACACAATTGGACATTTAATTTTTTATTGTTCTTCTTTATACTTGTGTTTTATCTAAAAAGTCAACTCTTGCATGAAGCAACCAATTGCTCTTTTCTCAAAGCATTGGCGTTTTTAAGGCTGCACTATGTCTTCACTTTGTTTACTAATTTTTTTTGCACACCTGTGTTGTCAGAATCTGATGCTACTGCCTTCAACGTGACCTCTGCAAAGCTGGCTGCTGGCTCATCGTCAGAAGATAGACAGGTGAGAGGAACTACACTGTTGGCTATTAATAAAACCACAGGAGAACTTTTTAGACAGCTTAATTATTGTATGCTCTGATAGCATGGTATACTCGAGTTGACATTAAAAATATTTCTGTAAGATTGAAGGTGACAACATCAAAAGGTTCTCTCTGAACAGAAGAATCATTAAAATAATAACTGTAGAAGGCGGCAGCTTGGTTATAAAATAGTCTAAAAACATTAAGGTCGATGATCTAGTTAAAAATCTTCTATTGCCCGAACTTCTGTTTGCGTTTTTCTCGAAAGCACAAAAAGTGTATCTGGGACCCTTTTAATGTAACCACACATATAGCTTTATGAGCAAACTGGCTCAAGTGGTAGATCATTGGTCTCCGGATTGGGAGATCTGAGGTTAAAAAACCCACACTTGGTTAAAAAATGTATTTGTCAGATTTTATTTCCTATAACTGGTTGATTCGTGTCATTATAATGCGACTGGCTGAGACAGAAATCCAGATCTCCCTGCCCTGTCTTGTGTGTGGCAGCACATAAAATTTTCAGATGTCATTCTTGGGGCTCATCTACAATATAGCCCATATAGTACTACTGACATTGGATGTGAAACCAACTCAAATCAGCTTATAGTTTTCACCCTAGCCTCACACCTAGATTAATCTTTTTTTCAGGATGGGGAGTGCAAAGCTCTTTTTACTGGTTTAATGTCTCCTAGGTTCCCCCAGTCTGTACTTAGCGGTGAGGGGTATAGAGATGGGCTTCTATTGAGGAGGTTCCCAGTTTGATTCTCGGATCTGGCAAATTTTTCTGTCCTTACTGGATGGTTCATTGCTGGTATGATGTGACCATGTAAGGCAAAAGTTCTGGTAACGCCGCTCTGTTCTGTGAGGCATAATGTAAGTTTGTTTTGGAACCCTTCTGTGGTAAAGCCTAGTTTCTGACATTGGACATTAAGAAATCAACCTTTACCTTACCTTAACATCAGGCTTCTTTCTCCTTTTATTTGTCCATATGGCTATTTATGGCTCAAATCAATTGAAAGGAAGCATTGAATATATAATTTATTATCAACAAAATTGAGATAAAGGTACACACAAGTTATCACACACATTTTCAAGCACACATTATTTTTATTGTTCATCTTTGGAATAAAAGGTCAATTCATTTACTAACAAAATATTTTGCAGTTAATGCAAAAACTAAATTGAAGATTGTCAGGACAGGTTATGAAAGCTTACAGCTTCAGTCTTTTTTTGTGGTTTCATTTTTATTTGAGGCAATTGTGTGTGTAGAATGTGTAGAAACTCACCTGGGATCTTGATAACAGAGAGTCTTTAGAGAAGAATTCCCCTTTATGGCAAATGTTTCAATCCGTAACTCTTGACACTCAAAGGGGGTCGGGCTACACCCAGGTCATGATTCCAAGTTGTCTCTCTGCCATCTTTTTTCTTTCTTTCACCAAGCAGGGTTCTAAGCCATGGTATTTAAGGTGCAGAATTATATTTATGGGTTCCATCACAGAGAGCTGTAAGGACATAGATCTAGATAGACGCCTTTGTTCAGTCAAAAACAATTTGATTGATTACCTAGTATGTAATTATCTCTGAACTTGTCAAAACAAGGCATGATTTTGAAGATATTAAATATTGTGATGAGTTATGGCTGTGAAATCTAGCAAGTGACCACCTGGACCATTCAGTCTTTTGCTCTCAATGAATATTGCTAATATTATTATAATAGTAGAGAATCTGAGACTCAAACATTCATAACTCAATTTCAAACCCCATTAGGACTGGGTTTTTTTCTTAGGACCTGCGAACTTATTTGTAAGTGTGCAAAGTGATTTCAATTGGTCTAATAAAAAGAAATTTAATAACAAATTTTTAAAATATATTTTTTCCTTAAATCCCTTGATCCCTCGAAGGATCCCTTGAAGGAAATTCCAATACCTGAGGTATGATTGTTCCAGGTTCCTCGTTTTGGGATAATTTTCTTTACATTTTGTGTTTGTGCCATATAACTGTTCATACTTTAAACTATAACAGGCTTGTCTAAATTTATTTCCTCTTTTTTGTGCAAGATACTGTTTATTTTGATGGGGAAAAACAACAACAATTTAACATTGAAACAAATTAAAATCGCTAAAATCAAAAGCAAGATTAAAATCATATAAAGGTTAAAAAATTGTTTCCCTTAGTTTTATAATAAATAATCAAGCAATTAAAAAAAAGATGTGAATGTAAGAAGAGATAGGTACACTACAGGATGAGATAACATTTTTAGATAGCAATCTTTCTCTGTCATAAGTTGCATATTTGCTTTAAAAATGTTTCATTGTTCCACAACATAAAAAGTCATGCCTTTGCAATTTCTCATTTTTAAGTAAAACAAACTCAAGAGATATTGAAAAGGTGATATTTTTTCATTGGTTGAGATAAAGAGAAATGTCAAACTGTGCTCATTAGATAACTTTAGAACCTTCATATTGTAAGCCTGCTGTTTTGAATATCTCACACAGAGCTTGATGTTCTCAGGTGTTTTTAACATTTCAACCTTAGACTCTGTAAGGCACGGAGGCTTCAGAAGTCCTGGTACTCCTCCTCAATGTCAGACGTTGGTCTGGAGACCCGTCTGTAATAAATATTAGTGGCGACAGTAGACATTTATTAAAATCAAATTAACAATCTAGTGATGAATGATAAAAGCTTTTTTTTCTCAAATGGTGTATGTATACACTGGCATCTCTTTGCCTAGCTGTGTTCTGAAGTGCGTCAGTGTTTGGCTGCTGACTACGCTCGTCACTATGGGGATGATTATATAGATCTTTTTCTTCGGTTGATACGATAAGCACTCTATGAGGAGATGTCTAAGGCCCCAGAGGCAGAAAGTTCTTATGTTGAAGATCCAGAGGTTTGAGCAAAAGTATACTCTGTTTGGTTGAGCTCTTGAAAAAATAGTTTTCTCGTTTGAATTGTTATATATTTCACAGGAAACTCTCCTTGTGTTTTTTTTTTTTTTCCGAATTTGGATTTGAGGGGGGGTGGGTATTTTTTATGCATCATACAAAACTTCATATTTGATTTTTTGTGATACAGCCACAGGAGTTCTATTTGTTAAAAATTGTTTATGCAGAAGAAATGTTTGGATTTTTTCCTAAAATTTCCAGTGTTAAATTTATTTTTGTTCTTTATGCTTCATTCTGAGCAAGTGCTTATATAATGATTTTGAGTCCTACAATGTTGAAAAACACATTGTTTTAGTATGTTGAGGAAGTTTTGTTTACTTTTTGTTGAAATATTGGACCTTTACTCTGCTTTTCTATTTTCTGTTGAGTAGTATTGTTAGCACTTCATTTGATTGCTTCTAATTGTATACTGTAAAAAAAAAAAAGACAAAATATATGTGTATAATAAAGATGGGAGGAATGTTTGTGTGCAGATGCTTTAATTGTCGACAAAGTCAGACCCTTGTTCATAAAACTCCAAACATTGCTATGAAAAATCTTCAAAAGCTTGTTTCTCTTTTAATAATAGTCTGAATATGTTTTAAAAAGCACTTGGTATGTTCCTGGTTCTCCCCACAGTTTCTTACATAGTTCTATTAGAAATTGAAAAAATATGAAAGAAGCATTTTATTTCAATTTTTTGTAAAAAAAAAAAACTTTTCAATTATTTGTCTCTGTAGGTCACAAGGCAAAAAATCCAGGAGGAAGTCATGGATATACAGGTAAATTGCAAGATTTTGTTCAATAGGTTATAAAATGACAATTTCATTTGTTGATAATGTGATAAGAATATCACTGAACTCTTGCATAGAAAATTATAGACTGTTAACATTGCTCTTTATTAATGGATTTAAAATTTAAAATTTTGTGTAATGAATTTTCTAATTGCTGAGGATGTTAATAACCAATATTTTGTTGGATA
Organism: Elysia chlorotica; assembly: GCA_003991915.1. Taxonomy (NCBI): domain Eukaryota; kingdom Metazoa; phylum Mollusca; class Gastropoda; family Plakobranchidae; genus Elysia; species Elysia chlorotica. Next base: position 112,666 of record RQTK01001208.1, on the reverse strand, counting down.
CAATATCTCCTGATATTTTACTTTGTTCTTATATTCAAGAATAACTTTTGGCTTTGCTAATATAAGACTGTTGGATGACAAGAATGCATAAGCTATTTTTCATACATTTTTGTGCACTTGTAAGCATTCTTTTTTTGTGAAGGACATAGCAACGTCACAAATTGGTCAAATTAGAAGCCAAACAATAGTAATTGTTGCATAAAGTTTTTAGGAGGAAAAAAAAGTTTTAAAGGTTTGAGTTATGAAGAGAAGATACAACTCGCCACATTTTGCAGATGATTGTTGTTATTGATGAATTTGTGCCTATGTTTAAAATTGCTCTCAAATCTATTTTTTCCAGTTGCGCTACCAAAAGGAAATCGAGCGTTTAGAAAAAGATAACCGGGAGCTGAGAAAACAATTGTTGTTGAAAGAACAGCGAACAGGAGGAAGAACACGGGCAATGAAGGTATTGTGGTGGTGTATGTTAAAATATCATATCTGAATTGCAAACTGATAAATAAAGTCCAACACAGTGAGTGCAACAGCTCTAAAGAAAACAACACATTTTGATTAGTTCCTTGGTTTTCTTTAAATTTTTTAAAGTTTATGTCTCATCTTTGGGAGAAATAAGACTACTCTCTAAAAGCTCTAGCAATTTGATGACATTTTGACTTTTAAGCATGGAGCAAAGCACAACTCCAAGTCTGCACCTCTAAGTATGGAAAACTCAGGCAAATGGGTCAAATGTTGAAAACCTAAATCATTACCTTTGCACCACTATGAAAATATTGGCTTTATTACCTCCTTTTTTAACAGATTAGGATTCATACAAAAATTAAATTAAAAACAAGTTTTATTTGTAGCATTTTCAAGTAAAACAGTTTCTTTTTTTCTATACGTTAAAACTAATGGTATTACATGTCTACAATACTTTGTTTTTTATCACATCCGGTCCAGAAATCTTTGATTGACATGTACTCTGAGGTTTTGGATGAGCTGAATCAGTTTGACTCTAGTTACAACACACAAGACAATTTACCAAGGGTAAGAGTGGCTCTTACACATCTTTGGAATCCCATTTGAAGTGCTTTCATTTTTTTTCTTTTATGTATTTAATTAATGATTAAGCTATGGTGAAAATCATTATTTTACAGATTAAAGAAAATTAATCTACAAAGTCATATGAGGACATTAACTTTTATTTTCCTTAAATCAATCTCATAGTTTATAACTCTTTAAGCCCTCATGCCCATTCCATGTTTTGACGAAGGTTTAACATGGATCTATAAATGGAAAGAGGGTATTTTTTTCATCTTCCGTCATTTTTTGTGATTGTACCGGCCGCACACTGCATCCGCTTGGGTTTAAAGAGACAATATGCATTAAGTTTCACTGCAAGTACTCTCTGTATTTTTTTCTCTCTTTTTCTGAACAAAATGGAATAAATTGTATCCCCTATACTCCTATATCTAACCCTGTGTGTGTTTTGAATTAACAGTGTGTCTTATGTACACGACCCTTACAGAAATATCATGTTTATTCTTTATTTCTCCTATTGTTCACCTGTCAGGTTGTTGTGGTTGGAGACCAAAGTTCTGGGAAAACAAGTGTTCTAGAAATGATTGCCCAGGCCCGAATCTTTCCCAGGTAATTGTGATTTTGATATATTTCTTGAAGTGGATCAGTCATGTCTTCCTTCAATCTAAGTGTTACACAAGTTTCTGACAAATATTCCTGTCCTCTTATTTGTTCTCATTTTACTGTAAGTGTCGAAAGAATTTTGGCTCAAATAGCTTTTTGAATTTCTTTATCAACGGGTGTACCAACTTGTCGTTTGAAGAATAATTTCTCACTTGCAGGGGCTCCGGTCAGATGATGACGCGGTCTCCAGTAAAGGTTACCCTGTCGGAGGGACCCTACCATGTTGCCCAGTTCAGAGACAGTGGGCGGGAATTTGATCTTACCAAGGAACTGGATGTAAGTGGCTCCAGGAATGTTAATCTTGGCAGATATATATAAATGCTGCATATGTTTTTGATGCTAAAGGAATTAACTTACAATTGTCAAAAACTTAATTTTGTTAACTAATACCTGTTCATATCTTACAAATGTTTTAATATTTTTTTGCCATGCATTGACTTCATTTATTTGACAGTAATTGTAAAAAGTTAGCAGAGATTACAGAGGCATTCTAAGTAAGTTCTAGTCATGGAAGCTGCCAGGATATTTGAATATTTCTAAACATTAAATCTTTGATTGTAGAGTTTACGGATTCATCAAATAATTCAAGAAATGATTCAAAAATTACAAATTGAAAAGTATTCATATTCAGATATTACATGTTTTCTACCGTCAAAGAAAATACACTTAGAATTTTATGATTACAAAACCTTGGCACATGCTAGTATTTTTAAATATTGTTAAAATCATCCATCTGAGATTTGAGGCTTTTTTAGTTGAAGGAATATCTTCTGTATGATGTTTTCAAAGCCTCTGGGTGAGGAAAAATGTTTATTTCATTAAAAAAAAATGGATTTCAAAGACATGAGGTTGTGGTTTATTTGAAATTTGTAAAATTTATTTTGCTTGTTTCTCAAATTTACAATTTTCCACACAAAAAATACTAAAACTCAGCTGATACAATATGATAAAAAGCTGAAATTGGGTCACAATATTGATGAAGGTATCGTCTTTACTTCGTCAACCCAAATTTAAATATTACTATTACTTTTCTATAAACAGGCAAAAATGTATGTTTTTACCCATTTTTTAGCTATCCGTAAAGGCAATTAAAAAGAAAATTCTAAAAAATGTTTTGTTCATGGTATCATAAAACATTGTTGACAAAACTTTGATCATTTACTAAGATACATTTCTGTAAAATTTCAAGTCTTTTTCTCAAACCTTAGTGAAAAAGTAGCATTTGGAAAATGGAAAACAAAATGCAAAAAGGCGGTTGTTATGGCCATTACCATCACAACCAACATGCACATTTTTTATATTAATTTATTTTCACCATAAGTAAGTCATGTGTATATGTTTGGCACATTTTAAAGTTTCTAACATAAAAAATATTGAAAATTGTATAAGTACTAGCACATACCTTTAATGGTAGAACTTCGTAATTACTCCAATCCTAAATTTAATCAATAAATATGACATTAATTTTTTTTTAGCCATGACTTTGCTTGCCCTTATGCATGTTAACAATTTGCCAAACAGGTTATAACTCGTTGAATTTAGTTTCATTATCTAGCAATCTCATTTCTTTGAAACTAGATTCTTATTCCTGACTCTGTTTGAATACTGTTGCTATGTTTTCATGACAGTTCATTGGAGATGGGTGTAAAACAATCTTGACTGTATTTAAGTAAACCCTTACTTTTTCATATTGCATGATTTTAGACCTCATCTTTAAGTGCAATTTTTACAGGGTAAATTGAAACTTTTTAAAGGATTAAAGTTTGAAATTTATTGTTTTGAAAGTGTGCAGATTAATGATGAGCTGGCACAAGCACATGCCAAAACCCTTAACACGTGTTCAGGGTGATCAAAAGAGGGATTACTAGTTCTCTGAAGGTTATAATAGCATTTTCATCCCATTTTTTCACTGTGATGCAGCTGGCAGCCCTGAGGAAGGAGGTCGAGCTCCGCATGAAGGCCAGCGTCCAGGCAGGGGAGACTGTCAGTACAAAGGTAGGCAAGACACAAGCGTGAAAAATGTGTAGTTTAAAAAGCCCATATTTCGAAACTTTAAAACGCTTAATACAGCTTAAGTTCAGGTGTCAATTTAGGCGTAGGGATGTGACAGAAAATGTGTAAACATAGTATTTATGGGTGAACAAAAGTTGTTTAAAGCTATCATTTTAGGAAAAATGGCTGAAAAAAATAATTATACCTTTCACCTGTCTTTCTTGTCTTCTTCATCTTATTTTTTTGTGAAGTTAAAACTGCCTAGTGTTTCAAATTTTCTTTATAGCATCATGAAAGATAGGTGTATGCTATGCCAATTTTGCCAGTTTAAAGAAAAAGGAGCAACAAAAAAAAAAAATGTACCTTCCTCTCCTAAAATAGTTTTATGGGTGTATTTGTATTGTTGTTTTCTTTCCACCAGTGTATTTCAATGACTGTAAAAGGACCAGGACTACAGAGAATGGTGCTGGTGGATCTACCAGGGATCATATCGGTAGGTGGCGGTGCCTTTTAGAACAATTATGGATGTCTGAGTTTTACGTTTTATCAGGTCTGTTTACATGCAAAAGCATTTCGGGGGGCGCAGTGGCCCTGGGGTAGAACATCGGCTTCCCACGCAAAAGGTTCGGATTTGAGTCCTGGCGATTTTGCTCACTACTGGTTGGGTCGTTGTTAGTTTAATGTGACCAGGTGAGACAAGAGTCTCGTGTGTGGCAGCACATAAAATAGTCAGACGTCAGTATTGGGGCCCGTCCACAATATAGTCTATTTAGTTTTGATGTTGGATGTTAAACCAACTCAACTCTCAACGCAAAAACAGTTCACTGCTTGGAAGATGAATTGAGACAACTTTGTAGTCTTTATCCTTTTGTTTTGTATTTGGAGTCATTGCAGAGTGGTACCTGAATGTAATATTGTTGATGATGTTGGCTTTTGCATCTTTTATCTCATTTTTATATCGCGCAACACTTTATCTAGTCTGTTTTTATGCAAAAAAGGTTGACTGCTTTGAAGATCAAAATGAACTTGAATAATTTTGTTGTCTTGATGCTTTTGTTTTGTGTTTATTAAGACTCCGAGCCACTGAAGAGTGCTTCTGACATGGTTTTTATTTGTTTTGCTTTTTTTCGGGGGGAGGGAGGGGGGGATCTTTTTAAATTAAAAGAAATGATCCTCTGACTCTGGTTTACTAACTTATTTTTATATGATTAGAAAGAGAAGATGAAACTACTTTCAATTATTCAAAATTTGATTTACCCAGACTTGAATTATCCAGACCGAACTTTTTGTGTGCACATACTTATGTTTGAGGATTTCTTTCTATGCACACAGACAGTGACAACTGAGATGTCCCCAGACACTCGGGATTCTATCCGCAACATGTGTAAACAGTACATGGAGAATCCAAACTCAATTATACTCTGCATTCAAGGTACAATAACGTGTGATATGCTAGAGTGTTGGTATAGTATATTAATCATTTTTTTTAAATTCATTTATTATTGTTGCTTTTATTATTATTATTATTATTGTTATTATTATTATTATTATTATTATTATTATTTGTTGTTGTTGTTATTGCTGTCATGCTCAGTACTTATTGTAAACAAATGCTAAAAACGGCTACAACAGTATGTAAAATTTTGTAAATGCAGTTTCCACCTTTTCTTTACATTTTAAAGTAGATTTTGAAAGGGATTAAACTTTACCATCTAACGCCTTCATTTATAGTCTTCGGAAATGTCGACTTGTTTTCTCTCAATATATACGTCATCTTTCCACCTAATGTCACATCTCTGTACTGCTTTAATCTAACACCCCCATAAATGGCCATTCAAGCAGATGCAGTAATCATAACAGTTGTAAAAGAAAAAAAACTTATCATATCTAGAGCTTATGTGTTATTCCATGGTAATGTTTTTTTTGGGTTAGGTAAACAAAATATATTTTGTGCCATAAGTGTGTTTGTGCACAGTTGATAGAGAGTTGAAGCCTTGACTACAAATTTAAACTTAAATTTTTTGAAATGTTGAGGAAGCAAGAAGAGTGTACTTCAGATGCAGATAGAGCCTTTAAAAAAAAGCTGTGCTCATTAACATATCATAACTGTTGAAATATTTTTGTTGTTATTTATAAAGGTAATAAAAGAGGTGGTTACTTTGAATTTTTCCTGTTTGTCATGTCAAATTTGTTGATATCATATCTTTGCAATTTATCTTAAACTAGCTAAAAGGCAATTCTTTTTTTTATTTTTTTTCGTTTATGAAATAGACGGATCCCTTGATGCTGAGCGCAGCAATGTGACTGATCTAGTCAGCTCCATGGACCCTGCAGGCAAAAGGACAATCTTTGTTCTCACAAAGGTTGACATGGCCGAGGCTTCGCTATATGACCCCCAGCGTGTAAGTTACAGAAAACTTTTCTGTAATCTAGATACACAAGTATACCAATCTTTCCACCATTCCTCATGCAAATGGAATTGGGTCAAGTACCAAACCAAAAAAACAGATAAAAGTACATAACTTTTGATAGACTGGAGTAAAAAGCAAAATATTTTTTCTTTTCTTAAAAAAAAATTGTAGCAGTTAACGACGAGTGTAGTGCCTTAGGCAACTCATGGAAGAGGAGGAGCCTTAGCGCACTTTCTTGCACTTTCTCCTAGTTCTTCTAATCTTTTTGATAAAAGGTGTAGGCATTCAAACCCAACTTCTGATAATCGTTATGTAACAAAAGAGTGTATCAATAAAAATTTGTAAAATTGAAAACCATACCTGCAGTTTTACTGTCTCTCTCAGAAAAAAAGCCTAAGTGATGAAGAATTGTGCTTTTTGTTCTTACTATTTTTTCACCAATATTTTTTATTGTCAACCACGCTTTTATATGTTTGAATTTATATGCATAAATTGGATCAGGCACTTATCTAATAATTTATAACCTGTCGAACTTTTGTAGTCATATTTGACACTTTGTTGGAAAGATAGCATCACTGGCTCCTTTCTCTCTTTCTTTTTTGTTTTTGTTGTGGAAAGTGAGATTTAATTTCTTTTTTTTTTCCTCCCTCTTCTCCTCAGATAAAATCTATTCTTGATGGCCGTTTGTTTCCTATGAAAGCTCTTGGGTATTTTGCTGTGGTCACCGGCAAAGGTAAATATTGTAATTTGAATGCTCATTTTTCTTCCATTTAGAACAAGATAATTCTTTTTTTAAAACTAATTTCAAAAGAGAGATTGATTTACTCATAAAAATTTGTACAAACTCGGTCAACCTCAGACGGGATAATAGTGTGGTTTTTTTTTTGTCTCTGTGCACAGAGCTCTATGAAATCTCACCACTTGTGTACATTATAATGGGGCATCAGAATATTCCTCATACCTACTTGTTTTGTGTAATCATTGTCTAAGTAGGATGTTATTAAAAATTTGATATTTCTAAATATTATGTATTGATTTGTAGGTTTTTTCACAGGTACGCGTCTTTGTAGTGAAGAAGTTCCAATTATTGTTTTTTTATTCGTATTTATAAAGAAAAGAATTATTTCAAGGTTATGTGAAAAATCATTGTTCTCTGTTAGCAGTAATGAAATTTATTGATAAGGAATATGTCTCTTTTTTTCCCAGGCAATCAAAATGACAGCATAAGTGCAATCAAAGAATATGAGGAACAGTTTTTCAGGAAATCTCGCTTATTCAAGTAAGCAGATAACTCTTATACCTCTCCTATTTAGCTCAGTTTATTTTGAGTTGTATATTTTGGAAGTGGCTATGACAATCAATAAAGAAGGCCCAACTCCAGCATGTTCTTGCAGCTGTCAAATCTATATTTGTCATATTTCTCTTTAACTAGTGAAAAGTTTTTCTAGTTTTATCTAAGATGAGGTAAGTCAAACTATCAAATACACTGCTTTGACCATAAGGTATTTCACAGCAATACTTTTGATTGGATAACTTATAGCTCAAAACTGGCATACATATGAAGTGGTAATTAGAAGGTATCAACCAGACAAATAAGTTTGGAATTCATCCTCCCCAGGGACGGGGTCCTGAAACCAACCCAGATGACCACCCAGAACCTGAGCCTGGCCGTTTCGGAGACATTCTGGAAGATGGTGAAGGAAACGGTGGAGCAACAGGCAGACGCCTTTAAAGGTCAGGGTCATTCACTATTTACCTCTCAAAACATACAAGGTGAAGAATGTAGTTTAAGTAATGAGTGTAGTTTTACTTTGTCAATTTATAAAAAAAAATAATTTTTTTATTGACTTTGCAACTAATGTAATAGACTTTAACACCACAGAAATCAGTTTACTACTCTTCTAATTGGTAAAAAATGCTTTAAGGGTTAAAGCTGTGTGCTGTGGTCTAATGGGAAAACAAAAGATTTCATAATAAAACAATTTTATCACTACTTTTAGAGGTTTGCTCTAGTTGAGTAAAAACAAGGAAATACAATTTTGAAAATTGTTTGTCTTAAAACAGGAGACGTGTCATTTCCAATTCACGAGATAGAGAACATTATGGTGTGCACAGATATGTGAAAAATTAAATGAACATTTTGATCTTGATTTCAGGTGTTTCAGAATGTTATGGTGCTTAAATCTTGTCACGTCCAAATATTTGTACATTAAAGCGTTTTTATTATTATCTAGGACTAATGTAATCACAAATACATAGTAACAATCTTTATATTTTGTGTCTTTCAGCCACCAGGTTTAATCTCGAAACAGAGTGGAAGAACACTTTCCCAAGAATTAGAGAATTAGACAGGGTAAGATGTTTGAAAAAAAAATCATGATTTCATATCATACTTCTCTGTATGTAAAAACAACTATAAAGTAGGAACAGTTTTAGTATTTATAATCCTCATAAGAATAAAAGCATCTGCCAAAAAACAAAACAAAAAAAAAAAGATTGTAAAATGTTCAATATCTCAAACTCTTTTGCAGTTTATGTGTTAAAGAATCTGTTCAAGAGATGTAAAGGATAGGATCATATTCTTCAAATTTAGAATCCAAATACAGAATGATGTCTTTCAAAGAGATACTGTTATTTAATTTCTAGGTGCATAAAAGCAGCATGAGCATTTTTCCCTTTGACTCTCTTTTTATCAACAGGATGAACTGTTTGAAAAATGTAAAGGAGAGATCTTGGATGAGTTGATAAATCTTAGCCAAGTCACTGCAAAAGAATGGTAAATTTGTTGTTGTTGTTATTAAGAGTACATATGGATTGATGAAAGTTATAATTCTCTACCTTGGCATAGATACTTCCAGTGTGAGGAAATGAATAAAGTTATTTTACATAAGTAACCAAACAAACAAACAAACATAACAAGAAAATTTGCATAGAGAGACATATTTTGAGAAAAAGCAAACGTTTTAGTCCAAAACACTATCTTTATCTAAACCAAATTGGAATTTGGAAGAAGATAACTTTTTAAACCTTTCGCATCCTCAATCTGAACTTGAAAAGTATTTGTTACTTTTGTATTTTTAATCAAACTGCAGCAGATAATTCATCCCAGTCATCACGGTTTTTACCTTTATATTCATTTTATCCTCACAGGGAAGAGGCCTTTCAGAAACGGCTGTGGGAGAAGGCTGGCTCTTTCATTATTGAAAACGTTTATCTTCCTGCGGCCCAGGCAAAAGACACAGGGTAAGATGGGCATGAAAAATAATACTGATGGAAATACTGATTCTAGTAATAGTAAATTCAATCATGTCTCATTGCAAGTGGGACTTCAAAAAAATTATAATATTGAAAAATAAATCATGTCCAAACAAGGTAATAATCATATAATATCTATCTTGTTTGAATCACTGATCACTGTGAATATTTTGTTTGTGAGCATGTTCAATAAGCTAAGTTTTCGATCTACCCGCTCATGTAATTATACATTTTATACTATACCCGGCAAAGTGTTTTTTATGGTTGATTAGCTTAACTGGTAAGTGGAATGCAATTTTGTTATTTTTGTAAGTAATTAAACACATCATAAACTCAAAAGTGCTTGGAGGGTTAACTTAAGGTTCAATAAATATTTAAGTCAACAATTTTTTGTTTGTTAGTATTGCTATGATGTAACATAATAATCAATAAATTTCAGCTTTGATTACCCAAGCTAATTTGTAATTTTTAATCTTCTTGTCATATCCTATTTTTTTATTACTAAGAATAGGGTGAAAGAGCTAGAATAAAAGTTAAACATTTTAAAGCAATACAGCTGTTTTCAAAGTTGTTGATTTAGGCATGTAGTATATGTAATATGAATTGCATTTTTATTTTATAGATATCTTTGTACTTATTTTCTTCCAGCACTTTTAACACTACTGTTGACATTAAACTGAGACAGTGGGCAGATGTTCAACTTCCAAAAAAATGTGTTGAGGTTAGTCAATATGTCTTAACTCAATTAGTTTGAGCTAAAGTGAAAAAATAATAGCTAAAGTGTCTGGGGCATAGCGGACACGATCAATTTACATTGGATTTGTATAGAAGTTAAAATGTTTTAGTGTTAGTGCCAACAGTTTCCTCATCAGCATTTCTTTTTTTTTTAAGGTTTTTTGATTATTGTAGGTTAGGTTTCTTTCCCTCAAGAATGCAAAAAAGTAAAGACTGCAATATTTTTTTTTTTTTTTGTTTCTTCGAAAGTTTTCTTTTATTTCTAAATATCATCTTACTATCCCTAGTTTCAAAACATGTTGTCTGTTAATGGTAAGTTACCAAATAATTTGCTCATATATCACAATTATCAGTTTTAGAGTAGGTGAGATTAATTCTATAACCCTCTTAAAAAATAAATATACATCTTAGTTATAACAATTATGCTCTCCCTGAAAGCATTTGTTAGTTTTGTTTCTGACATAGTACATCAGTACAATGTGACTGGCTGGGACAGGTCTCTCAGGTGTCTCTGTGTGGCAGAAATTAAAATTGTCTACAGTATGGCCTATACAGTACTGATGTTGAACTTTAAGCAGCCAACTGAACTCAACATAGCTCAACACAGGACATACTCATGTGTGATCTTTTTTTTCTTGATTTGGTTGAATTTTGACAAGCAGTGTTCCAACAGTCTTATTGCTGTCCTAAAACTCATCTTGTTTGCAGCCACTTTGATGTGTATATCTTTACTGTCAAACTCTACTCTCTCTTTATCTGTTGTCAGATTGGCTGGAACACTTTGCATGAGCAGTTTGGGACGTTACTGGAGCAGAGCAAAAAACACAAAGACTACGATGAGCTTTTCGACTCCCTCAAGGCAGCCGTGGTGCAGATGACTCGCAACAAGCACAACTGGGAGGGCAAGGCTGAGGACAGTCTAGTGAGTAGATGCTGGCTTGAACGTTGCAGAGTGCAGCTTGATGTATACACCGTAAACCTTGCTTCGGACTGCATTTCTTAAGTCAATTTTTTAATTGATGGTTGTTTTTTTTTCCTGGGACTTCTTTTCTTTTTTACTTATTAGAGACTGATAAAAACAGCAGATATATATTTACACGAATCTATGGTTTTAGGTTTACGCTGAAAAGTGGCCCACACAATATTTGACTGTATAATAAAGGCATAAGTTAGTGACTTGTTGGGCACTGTACTGAGCAGCAACCTTATGTTCTTGCTCTAATAAGGTTTTTTGGTAATAATTTCACCAAGAGGGCTAACCTAAATGTATCATTATCTAATCTTATAAAGTAACTTATCACAGTCTCATATTTTTATAGTAACTTGGTTTATCTGTCTGAATTTCCCCAAGAGGGGGCACTATCTTACAAATTTGTCGTCTACAAAATGGACTGAAATTGAAAGACGTGCTACACCAACCAATTTGATTCATTTGTTGTTGTTGTTTAAGCGTGTAATCCAAATCAACACATTGGAGGATCGATCAGTGCACGACAAGGAGCAGTGGGATAAAGCTGTCAAGTTCATGGAGGATACGATGAGGAGGCAACTGGAGCAAAGTAAGTGTTGGAAACAAAATTTTCATTGTTGGTTTTAGATAACTGAAAAATAAAATGACTTGTTTATGAGATAGGGATATATGTTCAAATGATGTCCCTTGAAACTCATTAGAATTTCTAAATGTAGCCTGTTAGTCTAAGTCCTATTTGAAATTCGTAGATAATCAAAATTAGTTTAAAATCTAATAATTTGTTTTCCTCATAAAATTCATACTGCATTATGTGCAGTAGTTTTGTTGGTTCCTGAAGGTAATTGTGTACAAGTCTCATTACTAATGTATAAGAATTTTACAGAGACTATCAGAAGTATAAAGATCCTATACTAACACTGATCCAATCACCTGAGTGGATGGCGGCATGATATGGATTAATCATGGACTTCTGATAAGGAGCATTCTTGTGCCTTGAAAAGCAACAAAATTCAAATTAATGGATTGTAAAATTAAAACTCTTATTATTCCTAACAACATAGACAATGAAAAGGGTGAGTGTAGAGTGCTATTTTCTTTGTTAAGAGAGCTATAGTACAAAACTGGTATGGGAATTAGGCACAAGTCACTAAAATAAGTTTTGAACTAGAGCCCTCTAAACATAGAAAAGTTGCTCTAGATTGAAGTCTTTCATTTTCAAATAAAAGCGCTTTCTTTGGTTCTATAAGGGATATAAGTATAACTTTTTCAACATCTTGAACTAAAGTGCATTTCATGGTTCTTGAAACATTATAAACAACGCAAAAAGAGAAAATCCCTCCTTTGCTAAATTCACCCTGGTTGCTTCACATATTAGAATCTTGTGCCTGAAAACCCCAGAATGCCTCACATTTATATTTTCAATTGTTTTTTTCCTCAGCGGAGAAAGAGTTGGAGGTGTTGACAGGCCCGGGCTTAATCAGCCAGTGGCTCAAGTGGTCCCGGCGCACGGAGGATCATGTCCGTGTCTTGAATGTGACAAATGAACTTGAAAAACTGCTCTCATCTGATCCAGTAAGGCTTTGGTGTCCTTATCGTCCTGCTTTCTAGTAATATTCCACCTTTACCAATTCTCTCCAGAACTGATATCATCGGCAAAGATGATTCTTATATATCAACTGATTGCTGTATCAGGTATCTGACTTTTAGTTGTATTTCAAATACATTATGAGGGTAGAAAATATGAAAAGTTACTGTTGTACACATTTCATTTAGCTTTTGACTTCTATTCAGGATAAGATTAGGAAACATTCTTGGGCTTTAGGCAACACTGCTCACGTATCAGCCACCAAGCCCCAGCATGGAATTAAAAAAAAAAATTTTTTTTTAATAAATAAAAAGAATTGACGCAGCCATCCTAAGATGAACATAACAGCTATTTATAAGATCAAATTATCCTGTTTGAAAGCTTGGAGTCTTAAAGATTTCAATGAATTTGAATTTGAATTTAGAGTATATCTCATGACTTAAAGAATCTGCCTAACTCAAGCAAAGGATGTATCACTTTGTTGAGTCAGTAATTATTAGAAAGGTATTATTATCTCAATGTGATGTATATCTCCAGGATCACAAAGCCCACTTGGCAGCGGATGAGTTGACCACTGTCAGGAGGAATTTGCTGAATCAGAATATCGAGGTGGATGGAGAACTGGTACGATGCACTAACTCTGCAGTGCTGCAGAATCTTTAACAGGCGCTCACATGAGAAATAATGTATATGATCTCTCAGGGGAACCTAGAGGCTTAAACCCAGAGAGAGAGATAGAGTGGAAATAAAGAGTTCAAAGATATATAAATACCCAAAATAATCTTTATAATATTAATTAAGAAGTATTGTTCTTTTAAATGAAAATTATTGGGGGAGTCAAACGTGTGCATTCTTTTCATGTAAGAAAAAATACTTGTGAGAGGAAAGCGTCTACTTTGATGAATAATCTTACCTAGAGTACAATGAATTAAGCACAACACTCAGTGTGTGTTATCACTATCTGCCCTTGCTTAGATACAGGAAACATAATGTTACATCTAAGCTGCAGATTCATAATCAGGAGCTTTCATTAGAAATATTGAGTTCAAAGGCACATAGATACACATAGTTGTCGGTGTCATTGTGAATATATTATTCCTTTAAAAATAAAATTCATTGTGGGAGTCTTGTGTGCATTCCTGTCATTTTAGGAAAAACCTAAATCTGAAATTATGAAAAAGAATGTGTCTACTTTAGTAAATAATTGTATGTAGAGCATTTAGAATTCAGCATAACTCTTTGTATTATAACCATCTGCCCTTACTTAGATACGGGAAACGTGGTACCACATCTACAGGCGCCACTTCTATAAGAAAGCAGTGCAGCAGGCTGTGGACTGTAAGAAAGGATTCTACTACTATCAGCGGGGCTTCCAGGATACAGAGGTGAGTTCTAAGCTGACTGCAGCCCTTTCCTTTATTTTGCCCTTGTCTTGTGACTTGAGTTTATTAGTCTCCAAGTCCACAGAAATATTCCGTAGCCAAATGCACATAAATCTTTTTTTGTAGTGTTCATGTTATCTAATCATCACTTGCAGAAACAATATAATTTACCATATGTTTTTTTTTTCCTCAAAGAATATTTAATGCACTAGCTGGAAACAAATAGCTTGGAGGGTGATAAAAGTAACATTTAAATAGACATGTAGAAAAAAATATGAGAAAAATAAATAAAATAAAACGAAGTATATAGTGTAGACCAGAGAATTACAGATCAGTTGTGTATATTTAGGGCTAGATTATGACCATTTAAATTTTGTGTGCTTGTCTTGCAACTATATATCAAGCACTAATGCGCTATTTAAACCTAATTAAATTTGTATTATAAGGGTATTAGTAACAGTGGCAAAAAAAAAAAAAAAAATAACAACAAAGGCATTTTTATGATCATTTACTTTACCATGTGTTGTTAACAGGATAAATCAAGCAAAAGTCAGAATTTTGACTTATTCATTAATTTATATTGTGTCAAAACACCTCAAAAGCATGTTTAGAGGTTGAATAAATTACAATTATCATTTTCAGAGCCAGAGATAATCATTGTTATTCAAAGATGAGAAAGGCCAGTATAGAATATTTTTCTAATGTTTTCAAGGCTCTCTTGGTCAAAACCTATTTGTGACTTATAGCTAAAAATCCCAGAATGCCTCACACGATACATGATTGTACTTACTGATTTAAATTATCATTATATTATTATTGTTATTATTATTATTATTATTATTATTATTATTATTATTATTATTGTTATTGTTATTATTATTCTCATCATAAACCTCTGTTTGTCTGTTTCTCCATCTCCAGCTAAACTGCAATGCTGTGGTTCTGTTCTGGCGACTGCAGAGAATGCTACACGTCACCAGCAACGCCCTTAGGCAGCAGGTGGTCAACAATGAAGGTAATACCTTTACTTCTTCCTACAGCAGATTGTGGGGAGGGGGCGAGCTAGCTTAACCTTTATCACATTCCACACACATGTTCTGTGGGTTAATAGGCTCTTGTGATAGCACTTATTGTATTGATCTGCACACCTTCCATTTCAAAATAATAAATATCAAAGCTTTTACCTGTTCACATTTTTGGAAATTTTCGAAAATAGTGTGCTCACAAGGAATAGGCCTGGAATCATGTGATGGGAAAAGCTATTATGCCCTTACATGTGTTGTGTGCATTAGTATGATCTTCTGCCAGCACATCTTTGTATTGATCTGCACACTCTCCACTTAAAAAAATAATGAATATCAAGGCTTCTACCCTTTATGAATTTTGGAAGATTCTCCCCAAATTAAGTGTACACAAGAAGTAGGCTTCAAATCATGAGATTTGAAAAGGTTAAGTGGAAGAGCGCTGGCCTTTTGTTGAGAAATATTCAGTTTGATCCCACAATTGAGTGAGTTTCTTTGTTCGATCATATCTCCTACTGGTTGGGTTGGTGTCAGTATAATGTGATTGGCTGAGACAGAAGACAGTTATCTCTGTCTGAGAGCTCTAGTTTAGTGACTGAAAATTATGATCAACACATTTGGAGATCAACATATCCTTTGGAAAAAAACAAAGAAAAAGAAGGCTTCGAGGTCAAGGATAAGGATCATTAGAAGTAAAAATCATACTCTTACACAATAATAAATAAAATGTTAAAGAATAAAATTATCTTTAAACTACAAAAAAATGAGACATGATGCAATGCTCAACTATTTTTATTGTTTGCCCCTGGACAGCACGACGCCTGGAGAGGATCATTAAAGAGGTTTTGGATGAGTTGGGAGACGACAAGCTTGTGCTGAAGAATCTCCTCACTGGTCGCAGGGTTATTCTGGCAGAGGAACTCAGTAAGTCAGACTTTGTTAGCTTGTGTCTGTGTGATACTAGCGGAGGAACTTAGTAAGTCAGGCTCAGTAATTAGACTTTGTTAGCTTGTGTCTGTGTGATACTAGCGGAGGAACTCAGTAAGTCAGACTTGGTAGGCTTGTGTCTGTGTGATACTAACAGAGGAACTCAGTAAGTCAGACTTTGTTAGCTTGTGTCTGTGTGATACTAACAGAGGAACTCAGTAAGTCAGACTTTGTTAGCTTGTGTCTGTGTGATACTAGCGGAGGAGCTCAGTAATTAGACTTTGTTTGCTTGTGTCTGTGTGATACTAGCAGAGGAACTCAGTAAGTCAGACTTTGTTAGCTTGTGTCTGTGTGATACTAGCGGAGGAGCTCAGTAATTAGACTTTGTTAGCTTGTGTCTGTGTGATACTAACAGAGGAACTCAGTAAGTCAGACTTTGTTAGCTTGTGTCTGTGTGATACTAGCGGAGGAGCTCAGTAATTAGACTTTGTTTGCTTGTGTCTGTGTGATACTAGCGGAGAAACTCAGTAAGTCAGACGTTCTAGGCTTGTGTATGTGTGGTACTGGGGGAGGAACTCAGTAAGTCAGACTTCTAGGCTTGTGTCTTTGTAATCAGCTCAGTAAAAAGACTTTTTGTCCGTGCATTTCTAGCAGAGGAAATCAGTAAGTCAGACTTGATATGCTTGTGTCTGTGTTACACTTTCTAGTCATGTCTTTGTGAATTTTAGCGGAGAAATGTATACATATGTGATGGTTTTTCTGAAATTATATATTGACTTGGAAATAAGGAATTGATTTTGTCAAAAAAAACACCTAAAGAATTTTTTTACACCAAATGATAATTTAGGTATGAAATATGTATAATTCTATGACATTTGTCTTTCTTTCTATTGATATTTTACCTTTTTATGTCGTTTTTTTAAAAAATTTTTTTAGGAGCGGATATTCTTACCTTTGTGTCTTGGGCAAAGTTTCTTGGTTTCTCTTGATATAACAAAAATATTTTTTTCTTCCTCACAGAGAAAGTGCGACAGATACAAGACAAATTAGAAGAATTTATCCAAGCTCTCAATCAGGAAAAGTGATTTTATTGTTGTCTCTTGTTATTATTTATTTTAAAAGTGTATGGAATGAACGAAGTGTATTTTGTTTGTATAATAAATTGGATGCGATTCCCTAGGCTTGCAAACTGTTATTCCACACACTGCAATCATTATGTGATCTTTTTCTTTTCTATTGTGTTAGTAATAATTAGGTTTGTGACAAATATCAATGGTGCAACAGATTTTCTTATGTATTGAATAATGATGAGTGATTGTAAATTGTTTCCTCCAAAGTGAGCATATTTGATTGAGGCATTAATTAAGTAAAACAACTTAGCTAGTGAAAAAATACAAGCTGAAAAGAAGTTAAATTCTAAATGAAATTTTATCGACTTATGGACTATCAAAACTGCTTAGTTTTCGATCTTTTATAAACAAAGGGTTTAAGCTGAATGATCCAGAAGTGCAATTGAAGTAAATTTTCATATTCAAAAGTATTTTGCTTTCTCTCTGCAAAGAGTGACAAATCTGCATGAACTGAAAGTTTTCTCTACATTTGAAGTCATTCAGGTTCCCTTGTAAGGATCATATTTGGCACGACAATGTCCCAATCTCTTTCGAAAGATTGGCCAAGAGACCTGAGTAGTGATGTATCTTCATCTAGAGGTGCTAGTTATTACTGTTTTGCAATTAAAAGCTTCATTTTCCTCATTGCAACTTAAACTTACTACAAAATTGTGGTAGGAAAAGAACTTTGTAGTCACGTTCTCTGTGCAAAGGAATGCTGCCTACATATTATTTACCAAATGCAATGTATCTGCTTTGGTTCTGTTTTGACCATTGTTGTCAATAGTACTCTTTTAGTACTTCTAGACTTGACCTATAGCCAGCGCTGTAATTTCAACCTACATATCGAACCCCCTCCCCAAACCAAAAACAAAACACAAGCCAACAAGAAACAATAAATCCACTTCTATCCTTTAAAAACAACAACAAAAAACCAACAACAACTGCATTCCAGATTTTTCTAAGGCTATAGAAGTTTCAGTTCATCTCAGTTATTTCTAATGGGACAAAGTTTGTTATTAAAAAAGTATGGATACCTTCAACTTATCTTTAAATACACATCATTTACAATTATAACAATTTCATATTAAACAAATCAATTGAGTGTAGTTTTTTATGCTAACTGGATTTAAGCTAATTATTATTACACTAAAAATGAAACACATGCATTTTCTATGTAATCCTACAGACGAAGGCTAAATTTGCATCATTTACTCAAAAATAATTCCTTTAAAGTATGTTTATAATGTTTATGTGCTTGTAGAGAGAAAAACTTGTTTGCTTTAGAATGCTTAAAGGCAGATTTAGTCTGATAGCTTTACTCTGGTTCCTAAAAGGTTTTTAGAAAAGTTCTGTGTTACTTTAAAAGAATTATGCCATTTTAAGATGTATGTGCATGTTTGTGTGTGAGTGTATATCTCGACAGTTATAGTACAATTAATAAGTTATATCAATTAGTTTCCTTAAACAACATTTTCTACTATTGAATGTGGATATTTATACTATATTATATTATAGGAAAGGCATCTATATTCTTAAAAGTTATGATTAATAGCACTGACTTTAAAAAGTTGTAATCACAACTATAGAGGTATATGAATAAGGAAAGAAGGGATGTAAAAAAAAAAACAACAAAAAAACCCCAACCCAACAGCAAAAGTGCTTGCCATGATTTTGATGTATAATTTTTTTCTAAATTATCCTTTGTTTGGCCTGCCATTTAAATAGCATATGTATGCAGGTATATTTTTTTTATTTTTTTATATTGTCAAATCAAATTAAAAAATAAAATAAATACTGCCAAGATTAAAGTACACTTTATTAACTCATCATTACATTTCCCTCACAAGATTACACAAATTTATAGTAAGCTGTCAACCCTCAGCCATGTCTGAAAAAAAAAACAGCCCTTAATGCTGTGTATATAAGGGAATCAATTGTTTTGTATGATGATACTCTTGTGATCATAAAAGCTCTTATAGTTTTTACTCTTGCCCAGATACTCTCTTTCATTTTGTTTTGCTCTTTTAAATTGTGACTGGAGTTTGTTGCTTTATTAATTGCCTTATATATGCCTCACAAATTTGGCTGCATAATTGCTGCAATTGACATTTATTTGCTATGAAGCCATACCTGTTACTTAAAAAATATGTGGACAAGAAGTGTTTGATTCAAATGTGCTAAAACAATCAATAAAAAAAATTTAATGAAAGGAAGAAAAATAACTCTAAATTGTAAACACTGTCTTGCAAAACGATTAGATGTTCACTCTAATCAACAGAATGAAGTCTTGATCACACAATTAAATTTGTGCAGGAGTATATTGATAAATGCATTATTGGTGCAGAAAAGAAAATCTGCTGGGTAAAAAAATATTAATTCCCACATTTCCTTTTCTTTAAATCATAGCTATCAAAATTGAAAGTATAATCTAATGCAGAAAAATGCAGTTTGCTTGAATGTTGGTTCTTCGCAATAGTTTCCAGCTGTCTGTCTTTTTTCACATTATTAAGGTAAAGATCTTTGTTTGCAATTTTTCCTTAAAAAAAAAAAATTACTTCCATATGGAGATCTCAGTGAATATGTTCTGATATGTAAAGATAAAGTGTTCGTACAAAATACCTGTGGGGTATATGTAAATATTATTTTTCTTTTCTTTATCATGAGTCGATGTTAAATACTATGTTGCTTTGTTTTATTTTTTCTACAGGAAAAAAGTGAAAAATAAACCTTTGCAAAAACATTAAAATTAGTCTTATATTCGGTTTTTAGCCCCTGCTATCCCCTATCACTAAGTACAAAATATTATCATCATTCGGCCTCTTTAAAACCCATCTGCACCTTGAGTTACTGAAAGTCAAAAGACACTTTGCACTTTGAAGGCCACTCGACGGCCATATGGCGAGTCTGGGTCTGGCACAGGTGACAGGTGTGAAAGAATGGGCTTTGGCAGGACTGTTCACCTGGTTAAATGATGCTTTGAGTGTTATGGCCAATATTTTTAAAAGCATTTATAGTTTTCAGTTCATAAAAGTATACATTTCTATTGCACTGAGAAGTTCGTTGATTTCACTATATCTTGTTTGTTTCTGCTTTTCAATAATTGTTTATTACTATAATACTAATCGTGCAAGAGAAATAAAGGGGAAGCCAGTTATTACTTTCTATTCTGCAGGTGGTCAAAATTAAACTTATTTAATTTTAAATAGCTGTGTGTGTGGTTTGTTTCAGTTCGAATCAATTTTACATGGAAAATATTCCTAATGTGTGTCTCTTGTCTGAAAGGTTGATGCGTTTGGAATCTTTGCAGCCCCAATTGAAAGTTCTATAATACAGAAACGGAAATATCAGCGGAGGATCGAACCTTTGGCCTCCTACTCGTCAATCCAGAACACTAATGCTAGAGATATCTGGCGTCTTAATACTCTTATATTGCTAAAAATTCAATCTACAAATTAATTTTATGTCCCCTAGGGTTCCCTCAGGTGGGCTGTAAAAGGGTTGGATGAAATGAGCGGCGACACCAAGGATTTGACCCTTGGACCTCGTGCTCCTCAATCACATGACTGAGTTATCTTATGCCTCTACTAAGCCAACGCTAATCATATTTAAATTTAATAAGATCTACATCCCACAAATTTCTAGCAAAATATAAGACCATATATTTTGGACACCTGCCGAGTATCCCACCATCTGCTTGAGAACTCAGGCCACGGCAGACGGAGCCATCGTAAGGCAGTAATGATCAAAGATTATTAAACAAAACACCGGCAGTTATAGCACGTATCGGTCTAGTACTATCCAAATAAGCTCAGTACAAAGTGTAAAAGTGAGCCAATTACGACCCCACAGGCACACTAAACGAACAAACCTGAGTTCAACATGCAATTTGGCCAGCACCTGTTTCACATCAGTGTACGTGTGTATCTGTCTTTGTGTCTCGTGCGGTGGCGTTTGACACTTCTAGTGAATCAGTCACCATCTTCCCCTAAATCAATGCTTCAACTGTCTTTATACGCAGCGACTATACAGAGGGTATCTTGCTCCTTCCTCAGCCCTCTCCTTTCTTAGAGATCCAGGCTATCATCAGTTATGTAACCGTCATAATTTGACAGTGAAGCTGATAATCCTCCAAACTACTCATTGATTTTATTGGTTAACATTGTAAGACTATGTACATCCATGTACAAGTTTCTCGCATGATAGAAAAAGGAGGAATAAATGATAAATGAAGGCCCCCTACCAGTGGCAGTTAGAGGCACCCCGCAGTACCCAGTTGGGAGGTTCTAAGTCAGTGAAGTAGCCGCGGGGTGGAATGAGTGGTTCTTTCATAGCAAGGCAGTCAACTGGCACTCTGCGCTTTATGGGTTATTTCAAAATCAAGAAATTCCAACCTTTCCCTGCCTGTCCCCGGGGAGTAAATATATTTTAATTTTAAAGTGACTTTTTAAAATCTGTGTTCTTTGTCTTGACCGTAGTAAATTCATTACTTTAATGAGAAAAATTGTTGTGTTGTGTAGTTTCTGATCAATCGAAAGAATAATAAAAAAAATTATTAACTTTGAGATTTAACAGTCTCATAAAGTAGAATTTTCCTCTGAGACATGACTTTTTTGTATTTACCCACTACATAATCAAAGGAATTTAAAAAAAAGAAAAGGTTGATTTTTAAATTAAATAGTCATCAGGTAGAATTTTCCTCTTAGACAGCATTTTTTTATCCACCAACTAAAAGAAAAGTTTCTCAAAACACAACTTCTTTTATATACATCCAACTCATACCATTTTATTCCCATATGTACATCATAACTCAGTTTTCACACATCAATTTTTTTTGGTATGCATCAAACAGTCACGCAAACACAGCTTTAATATTTTGGACATTTCATTCATGACAGTGCATCATAAATGTAACGTTAATTAAGAAAAACACTTTTTAGGCAATTTTATATACCGGTAATGATTTTTTTTCCCTTTGATTTTTGCCATGTTTACATAAAAGAATTGCCTTTTAAGGTTGACCATAAAAAAAAATAAAAAGAATAATTTATGAAGGTTATTGTGTTGGCACCCTGCGCATTACTAAAATTTCTTACATGGTGTAAGATTTAATAACAATATTAATATCACATAAAACGGTGCATGAATTTTGCTTTCAACCTTTTACAGTTTTAAAAGTTATCTCTCTTTAGATTCAACATGCTTCAGTTCTGATATACAAGTAAAAACGAATTTTGTTGTTTACAGCCATAACATTATATGCTCTTTATCTTCAAAGAGACATACCTGAGAGATGATTTTTTGTTTTTTAAACCTCCGATATTTTTCTTTGCAAATTTATCCTGCTCAAAAAGGAAACAAGGGAAAAAAAAATAACAAAACAAAAACAATCATTAAATAATATATTACATTCACGTTATGATTATTTTAACACTCCCAAATCCCTATCCTATGAGTTTTTCTATGCTTCTGTGAGATCATCGTTGAAGTAGAGGTGAATAGGCTGCAGGTAAGTGTCGTCATTCATGCTCAGCTGGTAAAACTCTTCATCCTCATCGTCAATTCCGTTTTCTTGCAGCGTTTTGCCCATGTCCAGGTTTTTGCCCTCAAACTTCCAGGTATAGCTGCCGGCATGAGCGTTGTATTTCATGTATCTGTACTGGATCTCTGTCATGATCTCTTCTGAGCACACCTGAAAACATTACGTCAAGTTATTCTTATGCTCAAAACAATAATAATAATAATAATAATAATAATAATAATAATAATAATAATAATAATAATAATAATAATAATAATATATAACCCTTAATACCACAATGAGTGATCCAAGGTAATTAAAATACATTCATCCTTACATTATCATCAATCCATACATAACTACAACTTGTCTCTTTCAAATTATGCATCCTTATTGACATTGGAAATATGCAAAAAATTTAAAATAAACGTATGTGGGTGCAATCAAGTATTACACTTACAGTTACAAGATACAATAAGTAAAAAAAAAAAAACTTGGGTGTAGTCCATACATGCTATTTTTATTGTTAAAATGGGTCGTAATACTCAAGATATCCATACCAACTCTAAAAAAAAATGTACTTTCACTCTTGTTTTTTTATTTTTTTTATTTTGCATTATGCAAGTATTGTTTATAATCCTTTCTTATGCTTGTTTCACGGTTCTTTGCTAGGGGCAAAATGTAAAAATATTTGTATAGGTGCCTATTTAAAATTTTAAAAATAATTTTGACACTTTAAAGTAGAAAAATAACCAACATTGTTTAATGTGACTGGCTAATTCAGACACGGTGTCCTAATGCGAATAAAAAAGCTTATTATGAAGCTTAAAGCTTAAAACGTCTCTAAAGTTTATGACAGAAAATCAAAGGAAGAGAGTCCCTTGAGCGACAACCAAGAACAGAGACACTCAACTCAGGTAGTGTCCACTCCAATTACTCATAAAGCCATATTGCTATTTTGCTTTGTTAAAAATTAACATTACCTTGATGACTCTGTATAATGTGACTGGCTGAGACATAAGTATCCTGGTACTGTTTGTGTCTGGCTGCATATAAAATTGTCATATAAAATTAGCCTATCTAGTGCTGACACTGGACGCTAAGCAACAAAAAAACAAATTAACAAACCTCAATAACTTGATCCTGTGAGGTGAGTGTGTTGATGATCTTGACGAGACGCGTCTTCTGGGACAAAATGCCAACCAGGTAAGCATCATCTCTCCACCATGGGCGACCAAAATCATTTGCCCAGTTTGAGTCAGGGTATGGTGGGGGGATGTGCACAAAGCGCCCATTTGGACAGTAGGGGATGATACAGTTTGTCTGAGGGTCCACATGGGTGCGGATCTGGGTGGGTGATAAAGTTGCAGTCAATAAACATATTTTGGAGAAAGTTTAAAGACGACGCTTGATGATTTTATATTTCAAAGATCTAATGACAATGTTTCATCTGAATTGCTTGCAGGAAAATGAAGCAGGGTTGTGAATGACCCTTCTGAAGCAGCAACATTTTTTTTTCATACTACTCTTTAGTAGTTAACTTACTGAAATCAATACATTACTGCTGGTTATATCTAAGTTATTTTATAGACAAAAAAATTAAACTGCTATCACTGTGTAAAAAGAATCTAGTATGTTGATTTTTAGAAGATGTCTCCTAGGACAAGCATTTACATTTTTTAAAGGACGATTTTTGAAACTCTGAATTGATCAATAATCAATAGAAAAGTGGGTTTCTTTTGATTTACCAGGGTACCCAAAAATTTGAAAATCAAAATGATTGTATCATTTTATCTCATTTAATGCTAGAGATAAATCAAAGCATAGCTCACATCTTTTGTTTTGCTGTTGAACCAGTGGGAAATATCCTTCCCAGCAGATAGGATGATAGGCTTCAGAAGAACATCGCCTGTGAATAATATAATATATATATAAAAAATGTTACCGACACAGTTTTAAAACATTAATGTGTACATGCCGTAACAGCTCTAGTGAAAGAAATAGTGGAATTTTGAACTCTTCACAGTAGCCCTTTCAAAGAAAATTGTAATTGTATCACTATGTTACCAATCTACCATTTAGAAACGCAAGAAAAAAGATTCACCCAGAGATTAAATAATTTACCAAAAAGACTTTTCATACGAGACATATATGATACATTGAATCACAATTTTTAAGTCATGTGGAAAAAGTTGACTAATTTATGGAACTTATTTCACATATTGTGATCAAACCAAAATGTGAAATATTTCGGCACTTGTTGTGGTAGGCCTACAGATTAAAGTACATACAGCTATAACATGATGAAGCATTATGAAACGATCACCATACAAAGTAAGGGGCTTTTTTTTGCCACAAGACTATGAGGGTAGACCTAGGGACATTACTGTTGGCAAACTGAGAAAAGGCATGCTGAAATGAAAGCACACAATCTTTTATCCCTAAGATATGTAAAATGGACATTTAGATTTTAGTGGACAGGCAATGAATTGGGTTTGCCCAGTCAATGTTAGCCTTTCTGTGACAATGACATCACCTTGGGAAACCACTTATTTAGAACCGTTTATAATGAATTGGTGCATACATAGGGAAGAAAAGTATTTTAGGTAGTGTGTCCAGTCAAGGTTAGTCTGCTGATACACTGAGATACTATTTCACTCTACCAGATTGCAACAAACTGACTGAAAATGTTATTTATATTAATGTAATTTTGATTAACAAATCTTTATCCCCTTAATTACAAGAATTTCGAAAAGAAAATAACAACATCAAAAGAAAACAAGAATTATGCGACCTAGATCTAGAAATATAGATCTAGATCTACCTTTGATTTTTACTTGTAAATTTTAAGACATAGATCTAGGCCTAATCTACACCAGATATATATTTTATATGAAATCATGAACAGTATGGCTCTCAGCATATAGTTCTATATGATGCAGTTTAGACCAGATTTTCCATATTCTAGATTGGTGCTAGATCTACTACGGTACTAATCTAGATTCTACATTACATAGAATGGATATAAATCTTAAGAAGTGATCACATGGATCTAGAAAACATATTATTGCTAATTGAGACATAGATCTAGATCTAGTTTAGTCTCTAATCTACATATAAATTTAGTGACAATAAATCCCTAGAAGAAGAAGACTGATAGCTATCTAGATCTAGATCTAGATATTAGACATAGATCTACGTCTCACCTTTGTATCTCTCGCACAGTGGCGTCAAATTGTAAACTTTTCCGAGAAAGGAAACCCACAAATCATCTGTGGTGTTGTGAACAGACACTTCATTTGGAGTGAAATACTTTGGACGAGCAACCATCGTGTTTTTGTTTGGGGTAATAAGCTAAGTGATTGATGTTCTTGTAAGCTATCCCTTCTCGCCAACTTCGTTGCTAATATCAACAGGAAGTGAACAATCTCAATATTTTAAAAACTATAACCGGGCCAGCGGCAAGGGGGGAAAAAGCGTGTCGCGGAACATGAAGGCTAAAAAAGTTTTCCGTACTACAATCGGGGAAGGGAGCAAAGAAAAACAAAACATAAAGAACAAAGAAAACAAATGAATACAAACAACACAAACAACAAACATACAAACAAAATATAAATGTATTCTTTTAAAAATGAATAATAAAAACCAATAAACCAAACAAAAAAACAACAACAACAAAACAAAAACAAAAAACAACAAAAAAACAACAACAAAGCAATAAAAACACAAAAGCAACAAGAACCAATAACAAACAAACAAGAATAACATTACTGATCAAGTGAAATTGTTCTTTGCCCCTTCCTATTGTGATTTATTCGCCAATAAGCTATACAATTAACTTTATTTCTTTTATTACGTTTTCACACAATGTCTGATTTAATTTGGGT
>RQTK01001208.1:0-86108 GCA_003991915.1 Elysia chlorotica | reverse complement strand
GCGCCCCGCCCCTCTCTCTCTCTCTCTCTCTCTCTCTCTCTCTCTCTCTCTCTCTCTCTCTCTCTCTCTCTCTCTCTCTGGTAACAGAAAATCAAACATATTACTCATAGGCGCGCATAATATGGTAGAGCTTAGCTCTTCAGATCAGGAGGTCCGCGGATCTAATGCCACGATCGGCAGTTTATTTGTCAGATATTCGTCTCCTGTAACTGGTTGGGTCGGTGTCAGTATAATGTGACCAGCTGAGACAGGAGTCATGGTATCCCCGCCCTGTCTAGTGTGTGACAGCACATAAAATTGTCAGACGTCAGTCTCGGGACCCGTCCACAATATATCCTATATAGTGCAGCTGTTGGACGTTAAACCAACCCAACCAACCAACCTTCCTTTTTTAACGCAGTTATCGGTGCCATAGTGTCCATTTAAAGACAAATAACAAAGGAACAAGGCCGCTGCATATTTTTACCCAGCGGAATGCTAAATAAAAAAATACCGGGTAACATCTTGGTCAATGACCATTAATATTGTATTTTTGTACTGGTAAGGACTCGTATTACATCTTTACAACGTTGTTCCTATAAATAATTATTAATGTCAAATGACCACAATGTAATTACAATGGGCGTAACAGGGTTGTCCAAATATTCTTGTCTTGACCTCCCAGACGCTGTCATGACACTGGCGCGACGGGTGGGCATGTTCATTATTCAAAAGATGGTTATTTCCATACGTCTCATGGTTTAATTGATAATGATTTAGTTTGTCTTTCGTTGCGTGGCTTTCACTGGTGTTATTTTGTTATAACCATGAGCATTTTAAGTTACTGTATTTGTGTCAATGCATGTATTTTTTAACGAAAAAAAAATATAAACTATTCGTCGAAATAGCAGTATTGCCGTTGTTGTTGTTGTTGTTGTTGTTGTTGTTGTTGTTGTTGTTGTTAGACACTGCTTGCGCTCAGTGCTGCTGTTAGAATGGGTCGTAATCACAACCTCGCAGAGAACTTACAACTCGTCCAAAGACTGAATAAGACGTGGTTAGACCAGTGATAAATTTTTCAGGACCGTGTGACCTACGACCCAATAAAATTATTATTATCGCTGTTCATTATTTTCATTTTCATTTGTGTGCACCTTGTTGCAAGCCTGATTTGCCCATTGCAGAAAACAGAGTGACTTGTGTATTGCACTATTACAATTAAGATCATTTTGTAACTACAAAAGGTGGTGGATTTTAAAACTTTCTCCATTAAGATTTTTGACAAGGGAAACAAAATATGTCGGGGTCGCACGATTAAAATCAGCTGCACTGTGAACAACTCTTATCGGAAACATAATAATGTTTTAACCTTAACTTCTTTGGACCACCAAGTATGGTGTTTTATATTGCTAACGAATAATCCAAATTCTTCGTTATTTTGGTTACGGGTAGCTGTACCAACAGTGCACCATCATAATTTAATATAATTTGGACTTCTAACCGGGAAGTCTTTGGTTCGACCCCCAATCGGACTTCCTTGTTCCCTAGTGGTTGGATAGGTTTCGGTAAACTGTGAACGGTTAAGACATTACTTCTGGCGTCTCGAATCTGGGTTTTTGTGTGTGTGTCACCACGTAAAATTATCAAACATTAGTGTCTGGACCCGTTCGAAACATAGCCTAGTTGTTGTTGTTGAGCGTTAAAACTAACTAACTAACTAACTAACCAAACAACCAATTATACAACCACTCATTTTTTATCATTATTTTCATTTGTAAGTTACATCTGTTAATACTATATCTCTCATATTTATCTTTGTCATGTAAATTCTCTCAAATCCCGCTCCCCTCTCTCTCTCTCTCTCTCTCTCTCTCTCTCTCTATCTCTCTCTCTCTCTCTCTCTCTCTCTCTCTCTATTTCTCTCTCTAAAATTATATATAAATTTGCTGTTTCAAAAAAGTTGAAACTTTCGCCCACTTTTGTTTACCCGTGAAGCAATGAAATTTTAAATGCACACTGCCTTGTATAGAGGTATAAAACATTCTTTTTATTCTTTTTACAACCAATGAGTCAAAGTTAAGAATTTGCACATTCACCATTGAACGTAAAAAAAAAACGTCATATACAAAATCAAAAGCAAATACAATACCGCCATTCACAAAACTACACAAAAAGAACAAATACAAGAAAACAAAACTAAGATTATTCTTTACCGTGGACAACATTTCTTTTCAGAAGTAAACATTATCAAACGTAAGACTACAAGAAAGTGCGCTAGACTACTATTTAAAAAAAAACAACATTACACAGGACTAATACAGTTCCTTTCTTTTACAATGTGAATACAATTTTACAACTATTTTTGAATAATACAGTTCCTTTTTTCAACGTGAATACAATTTACAACTATTTTGTAAGTGTCTTAAGAAAATTGCTTGTCTAAATAAATGCTTTGTTCCTGAGGATAAAAAAGTAATAATCTGTATAACACATCATGAGTGTTTCTAAGGATCAGGGTCAGGAGTGGTGGACGTTGATGGGATGTCAGTCTCTATCTCTGAGTCTCCCCGACCAGAGTTGGTTGCTGGGGTCTCTGTGACTAGGATTCGCGTGGCAGTTGTTGTATCAGAAGTTGGTGCTGCTGAAGTTACAGCTGCTAGTGGTGCTGCTGAAGTTACAGCTGTTGTTGGTGCTGCTGATGTTACAGCTGCTGTTGGTGCTGCTGATGTTACAGCTGATGTTGCTGCTGCTGATGTTGCAGCTGCTGTTGGTGCTGCTGATGTTACAGCTTCTGTTGGTGCTGCTGATGTTACAGCTTCTGTTGGTGCTGCTGATGTTGCTGCTGCTGTTGGTGCTGCTGATGTTACAGCTGCTGTTGGGACTGCTGATGTTACAGCTTCTGTTGGTGCTGCTGATGTTACAGCTTCTGTTGGTGCTGCTGATGTTACAGCTTCTGTTGGTGCTGCTGATGTCACAGCTGCTGTTGGGACTGCTGATGTTACAGCTGCTGTTGGGACTGCTGATGTTGCTGCTGCTGATGTCACTGGAGATGTTGCTGCAGGTGTTGGTGATGCCGTTGTTGATTGAGATGTTGTCGGAGGAATGGTTGCAACTGCTTCTGTTGATGTTTCTCCACCTAAAGTTGTAGAGGTGAATGCTGATGTTGTTTGTTGTTGTGGGGTTGTTGTCTCACCACCTTCCTGCTTCGAGCTAATGCCTTGTGTTGTCGAAATAAGGTTTGATGCTGTTGTGGTTTCTTCTTCCGCATCTTCAGGAGGATCGTCAGCCTCCGTCGTGGAGGGCCTGAGAGAAGAAGTTATCACTGACTCTGGTGTTGATACAGAGGAGGAAGTAGTTTGCTCTTGAATGTGAGGTGTTGTTGCTGCCATTGTTGACTCTTCCTGTACACTAGGCGTCGAAAGTGTTGTGGGTGATGGAGTTGTGCCTTTTCCTGATGTGACCAGTGTCTCTGTTGTCATGGTGGTCTCCGTCATATCTGACGTGGCACTGACAGGTCCAGTTGTAGTTGTCTCGGTCAAGTCAGGTGATGGTGTGACAAAAGGAGGTCTGGACTTTGCCTTGCAAGCCCGGAGCCAGCTATAAATGGCGCGTCGGAGAAAATCTGCGAAACTAAGCCTATACGAGGACATACTTCTCCGACTACCCCTGTATCTTCCCCTGTCGCTCCTTGACCTTGAATCCCTGCGCGATTTTAGATAATCGTTTAGCCGCGAGCGACTGCTGCTTCTACTTCTGCTGTAACGAGATCTTGACGATGGTCGTCGTTGTGATGTGTCGCGGGAGGCAAGGGAGGCAAGCCAAGAGGAACCTATTGACGGCGTGTATGTGTCATAGGTCTCCAATCTTAAAACCCCTCTAGGTCTTTGCAACCTTTCATACAAGGACTGGTCTGCTGTAGGTCTAAATCTAGACTCTGTGTCCCCGCGCAAGTAGGATCTCGAGCGGACCAGAGACTGCTGCCATGATCGCCCAGTCTTTGGTGAGTCATCCAAAACGCTTTGCTGCGCGATGTCGAAGAAATCGCTGAGACGCATGCGCGTAGAGTGAGCGTTTGCACATGCGCAGAAGGCCATTACCGAGAGCGCAACGAAGATACCCGATCTCATGATGAACTGTCTGTGTTTCTGTGGATTACGCATTGTTTATATTTGAAAATAATTATATCAGCAAACTAATAAATGATTGTGATATTAATATGCAGATTTTATGAATATCGATTAAAAGTTGAAAACAAAAGCAAAAGCAAACAATAGATTACATTTATGAAACAAGTCTTCGATAGCTTTATATCAATTGAAAAAACAAAGTAAGCATATTCCTTGTGATACTGCGCTCCAATGTGGAATGTGATAAAACACCATTAATAAAGAAAACAACAACAACAACAACAACAACAACAACAACAACAACAACAACAACAACAACAACAACAAACAAAAACAAACAACAAACTCGACATAATGAAAACTACCCTTGAAAATATCAAGCAGCAGCAAAAAAAGAAAACAATGACAAAAAAAAAAGACCAAAAAAAAAGAAAAAGAACAATAAAAACAAACAAAGGAAAAGACAGCTAAGCTAGAAACAAACAAACGTACAAAAATACATGATACCCAAAATTAATGCCTGATAATCTTAGGTTAGACTCAAAATAGTTCTCTTGTATAGAATCGTACCTTCGTGAACGGTGTTTAATTCTGTTCAACGCTTTATAACATATGAACAAAACTAACTTAATTTTAAACTAAGCAGTCAGGTATAACAAGCTATAAATAAACAGCCATGATGACGAGTGCTACTGCTGAGGTATATACTTCAATGTATTATACATTACACTATAAAATAATACGCCGTTCTTTAAAGCTCAGAATTCCCATACCGGAGATTAACACGACCGCATGTTATGTTTTTGATTTAACCAATAGGGCTCAGAACTAAAATTGCTAATATCTTTTTGTTTCTGATAACGACCAACAAAATGGACTGGTTCCATCGTGCAATAAAGTAGATTTTAAAGGTGGATAATACGTTGTCATATAAACAAAAGCTCGTTATTCAAAATTATTTGGCTAAATGTACTAGTCATTTCCTTATAACCCCAAGCGATTTGAATAGTAAAAATTTAAAGTACAATAATTATTCTAGCTTCTACAGTTTAAAAAGCTCTTAAAGCGAAACAAAAACGAACACTTTATTTTGTTTGACTTTTAATAGTATACATTATTAAAAATTTAATATTAGTCGAGAAAAACAGCTAATAAATAACTGGCGATAACTCATTTACAATCAAGCCGGGGCCAAGTTTAAAGTAATCCACCCCAAGGGAAAGACAGTAGGGCCATTGACTGGCAAGAAGGAGCCCCAAGGTTTGAATCTTAGATGGTGCCCAGATAGCTGCTTTGAAATTATTCAGTAAAATCGTGAAATAAAATTAACGCCGCACTAATTGCCTGCCACTACCTTGAGGAAAGAGTCTCTCAAAATCTGCTCTAATTATTTTAATTAATGCTCTTTTTTTACAAGTAGAGGCGACAAGAACATAAAATAAGTAAAAACAGAAAAAAACACAACGAGAATAACAACAGCAATTACCGAACCCCAAATACATAATTATGCCAGAGTCAAAGTGAGGATAACTGAAAACAAAAGCGTTTCAACTTACCTTATTGAGAGTTATATCAGTAAAAACAACTCAAGGCAAAAGGTTCCTGGAGCTACCTACTCTAATTTGCGATCTGTGTAAAGTAAACCTTTAAGAAAACCTGCGATTGTGTTTTGTTTTCTATTTCTTACGTCCACAGCTTTGATTAATTATTTCTTACGTTTTCACCAAAGCTCTTGAAGTGTCGCAAGGTAATTGGAAACGAAGGCTGTTTTTTGTTCTTACTAATTTGACCCTAAATGAGACATTTTACCACACGACAAAAAGACATTAGCACGATTACCATAACTTTTTATTTGCATCATAGACAGTTACATCCCTACCCTGTCATTGCCACAAATGGTCTAATTTTGTCCAAAGAAAGCTTTATAAAGCAAGGAATCGTAGAACGCGCAGATTTATCAAGCTCATCCAGTGCACACTGTGCGTTACCTACACCACGATATCGGATGACATAATCACGCCCCTCAGGCATTGGAGTTTTCTGACCGTTCATTGGCTCCGTACATCTAGGATATAGCAATGATTGGACGCCGGTGCAGATTTGTGTACCTATCGTCTCTGTTTTCGTTATGAGGCCCATTATCGCAAGAACTCTATTTCACGTACCATATCGCAAGGACTCTATTTCACGTACCATGTCCTGAAAGTCCGTTACAGACACAGCACCCATTCATCCCCTGCTCTCCTGTTTTGGTAGATGTAACCTAAGCACGTGACCTAATGGCTACCTGATGACATGGTTACCTGGGCCAGTAGTTTGGTCTGGTGTTCTCCCATGCCCCCCCCCCTCCCTTCTCCCCCTGTTCCCCCCTGGTGTCCTGCTCTGACCGGTACTTAATTTAGTAACCAGGCGAGGCAGAAGCCTCCCCTCTTGTCAAGAGGTACACGGAGATCCCATAAATATTTAATTAGATCTAGATCTGCTAGAGTGGTAGGCACAAAGAGGAAACTAACAAATTTGGATGGCTGACTATGGCTTTAAATACATGGTTAGTAAGGCGTGTAAATATGCTTTCTGTTTGTACTTAGTAGAGTACTCATAGTCAGGCTCCACCATACAGTGGGGCGCTCATTCACAATAGGAAAAACAGAAGAATAAAATAGACGTAACAAGCCAAGAAAACAATAAATCAAGCTTTCTAAAAAGCAAACCTATTAATTACCTCCTGCAAAAAGATAAAAAAAAAAAACCCCCCCCCCCTTTAAAAAAGCCGAAAACAACAAAACAACATATAAAAGAAACAAAAACAACAACATACAAAAACAAAACAAAACCTAAAACAATAAATAAAACACTGTTCATATAGACGGAATAATAATTATATTAAAGTACAGTGTATTAGTGAAATAAAAAAATAAAAAAACAACAACTCAAAAGCATCAGCACTAAAACATTATCATTTTACAGAAGATTTAGGCGGGTCTCGTCTAAGAAGCTGAGAAGGAAGTGGAATAATTCTGTAAGCAATTATCATCATGTTTGACATACTTGATGGGGTGTGGTGGCGCCCATTGTCGAAAGACAAAAAGATGAGAAATTAGAAAGAAGTAAAAAGACAAAAAAAAAAACGCCCCCCCAAAAAAAACAACAACAACAACACAAAAACAAACCCAAAACAAAACAAAGTACCACGATATCCTAGCGAAAAACGGTATGGCTCTTTTAAATTGGTTATAAAGAACCTAATATGTATTGAGCAAAACTATTTTCTTGCTTAATTGGCAATAATACTTGCCAATTAAGCAAGAAAATAGCGTTGTCCAGTCTAATCTATACACCTGAAGAAAGGACCAATTTAACAAGTGTCCAGAAATAATGGTCCATGAATTATTCCTGAACATGCTTTACTGATGCTGTTCTGGATCGCATTGATTGTCTTACAGCCTTCAGCAACTATGGTTGTTGGGGTGGAGCGATTTCCTGTAGATCTGTTAGGATAATAAAGTGGAGTTCAAATATATAGATGGAGTAGCTTTAGACAATAGCAATTAGGAGATTAATTATAGGACTGCATTCTCACAGATTTTCACTACCGTTTGATATACAAGAAGACAATGCTGGGCAATTAAAATCAGTGATAAAAAACAACATTGTTATAAATAGAAATTGTTTCATACTGGTAGTTTCAGCTTCTACATTCTTTTTTAGTATCTGGTAATTCAAGAATTTGATAAGCTTCGAAACATACATCGAGACACCATCAGTTGATTTTACAGGTGCTGACATTTTTGTCGTTATTGTTTGCGTTGTTGTTGCTGTTGTTGTTTTTGTTGTTACTGTGACAATTATTTTTGTTGTTTTTTGTGTTTTCGCGTTGTTTAAACTGTTGCTATTGCTACATGGTCCATCATAAGGCAACATAACTACAAATTACATAGATAATAAGACAAAATCAAGACAAGCATACAAGTGGTGATCAAACTAAAATTGCCTAAAAGTTTAAATTTCGTCATTTTCTGAAATGGATCTAATAGAATGTAAATAAACATAAACAGTTTTCAGAATTTTTATCGCCTTCACTAATGATAAGTGTGGGTCATAACTCGTATGCATCTTTATAAAATTCCATAGCATTTCCTCAGGTTATTAAAACAATTTAACTATATATTATGACTGTTGTTTTCCAGTACTTTTTTTTCTGGAAAGATATGGGCTCAAAGTTAGAAAATAGATTGAGGCATTCCAGACAGGGAAGGGCATAATCGCCAACGCTACAAAGCAGAGTTGTTGATGCACGGATATATTCTGTAACACAACAACGCTGCAACCACAAACACCATTACCAAATCCACCAGCAATAGTATAACGACAATAACAATAACTACAAAAACTTTTATGACCACTACTACAACTGTTACTACTACTACTACTACTACTACTACTACTACTACTACTACTACTACTACTACTACTACTACTACTACTACTACTACTACTACTACTACTACTACTACTACTACTACTACTACTACTACTACTACTACTACTACTACTACTACTACTACTACTACTGGTGGTGGTGGTGCTGCTGCTGCTACTACTACCACTTAAAAGTGCTATTATTACCAACATCGCCATTTCTACTTCTAAATCCACCTTCTCCAATTTAACGGCAAATTAGACTGAGAAGCAGAGCACAAGGATCTGTTATTTTATGAATGAACATTCTTCGACTCTCATATTGCTTTATCCCCTCTCAAAAGAGAGATAAAACCGTTAATCCTAGACATACCACAAGTATCTACAACTCGCGAAAGAAGCGAGACTGGCGTCATCAGTAATGGGTACGAATCATCAACTATTTTTTGTCGTTACATTATCTCCCTTTGTTTACACTCTTAAGACAGTTCACAAGCATACTTCTCTTACAGCTTCTCTCCCCTGCCATCAATCATAACTCGTGGATGACCAACGAGTGGACCTGACGTAGGAACAACGTTGGGAGGATGTCAAGACGAGAGCTGTCAGGCGACGCACCATTATTACTCGGGCCACTCGCTCTCATTACTGGACCACTCGTACTTCACGCCTAGTCAGATAGAGGGCTATCCAACCTTCTACATACACCGTTTTTACAAATCACTTCCCTATTCATGTAACATCTCTTATGTAAACACCACCCTTGCATTTTTCTGTCGTAGTATTTTATGACAGTTTCCGCACTCAATACTGAAGCCACAAACAAGTTATTTCTTTCCCTCGTCGCTTGGTTTTCTACCGCAAGTAATAATATAATTTTATAATACAAAAAATGCCAGTCCAAGTTGTAATGATATAAAACTTTTGGATATCAAATTGCTTCAGAAGCAGTCACATTAAAAGCTCAACCTTGTCTAAAAACATCGTCTTATAAGCTTAACGTCCATCATTAGTAACTAAGCTACTACCCTTACTTTGACGTCATGCAACAGAAATAAAGAGCTGATATACCAAAACTGTTGTCTTGGTCATGTCATAATGACCCTTATCTTGCCAGTAAGTAAGGAACATTTAGAACACACGACATCCTGAGAAGAATCGTTGGCTCTACCAATCAAGTGACCATTTGGCTTATTTTGTCCATCAAAATAAGAAATGCCACCATCTCTGTGGTCCGCTAGACTGCAAGAGAACATAAGTAAGTTTTTAGGCCAGAGTTCACCAAAACTTGACCAAGGGACCGTCTGTCCAAGAGATGATCCGACAACACCCGGGACCTCTGTGGTGTCCCTCTTCTAACAGCGGAGAAGAAAGCAAGAGACAAGGCCCAGTGGTGGTTCGCTAGACTGCAGGAGATAGTGGAGACCTGATTCATTAAGTCATCTATTATTGCCAACATCGCCATTTCTACTACTAAATCAACCTTCCCTAATTTAAAGGCAAATTAAACTATCAGAGAAGCAGACTACACGGATATATTATTTTATGAATGAACATTCTGCGGCTCTCATATTGACTTACCCCCCCTCAAAAGAGAGTCCAAACCGTTAATCCTAGACATACCGCAAATATCTACAACTCGCGCAAGAAACGGCACTGGCGTCATCAGTAATGGGTACGAATCATCAACTATTTTTTGTCGTTACATATCTCCCTTTGTTTACACTCTTAAGACAGTTCACAATCATACTTCTCTTACAGCTTCTCTCCCCTGCCATCAATCATAACTCGTGGATGAACAACGAGATGACCTGACGTAGGAACAACGTTGGGAGGATGTCAAAACGAGACCTGTCAGTCGACGCACCATTATTACTCGGGCCACTCGCTC
The DNA here is from genome assembly GCA_003991915.1 of Elysia chlorotica. NCBI lineage: Eukaryota > Metazoa > Mollusca > Gastropoda > Plakobranchidae > Elysia > Elysia chlorotica. Next base: position 75,692 of record RQTK01001208.1, on the reverse strand, counting down.
TCATTACTGGACCACTCGTACTTCACGCCTAGCCAGATAGAGGGCTATCCAACCTTCCACATACACCGTCCCTCCCTTTTTACAAATCACTTCCCTATTCATGTAGCATCTCTTATGTAAACACTACCCCTTGCATTTTTCTGTCGTAGTATTTTTGTGACAGTTTCCGCACTCAATATTGAAGCCACACTCAAGTTATTTCTTTCTAGTTCTCTTGTCGTTTGGTTTTCTACCGCAAGTGATCGAGAGATGGAACATCTGCTTTAATATGTAATATAAAAAATGTCCAAGTACAAGTTGTAATGATATAAAACTTTTGGATATCAAATTGCTTCAGAAGCAGTCACATTAAAAGCTCAACCTTGTCTAAAAACATCGTGTTGTAATTGTTTATGTTAGTAACTAAGCTACTACCCTTACTTTGACCTCATGCAACATAAATAAAGAGCAGATATACCAAAACTGTTGTCTTGGTCATGTCATAATGACCTTTATCTTGGCAGTAAGTAAGGAGCATTTAGAACAAATGACTTCCGGAGAAGAAGCGTTGGCTCTACCAAATAAGTGACCATTTGGTTTATTTTGTCCATCAACTAAGAAATGCCAACATCTCTCCATTATAATATAAACATAAGTAAGTTTTTAGGCCAGAGTTCACCAAAACTTGACCAAGGGACCGTCTGTCCAAGAGATGATCCGACAACACCCGGGACCTCTGTGGTGTCCCTCTTCTAACAGCGGAGAAGAAAGCAAGAGACAAGGCCCAGTGGTGGTTCGCTAGACTGCAGGAGATAGTGGAGACCTGATTCATTAAGTCAAGTCAAGTAAGATTGACCCAGATCTTAAATTTTGAATTATTAGGCAAAATGTGTACAACTTCTTGGCAGTTGAATCCTGTATTTGCGTTTATCATGGTTTTGATTTAATGCTGATTTATTTAACACTACTACAGTTAACAAAAAATTAGGTCTGTACATTCATTTGGCAAAATAACTTCTGATTCACCTCCCAAATTGTTATTTTTACGGTTTATAAACTCACACACGTATTGTTGTTTCCGATTTGTCTCAAGATAGACCCAAATGCTAAAACATATTCATTAAGAAAATGCTTAAAACGATCATTGTTGTAATACTTTGTCAAGAACGTATTTAAACACAGCTTGGTAATTATACACCAATTAGCTGATGTCTTCCGCATTCTTTTTTCCATCTCTTTCACCCAGTTTTCTGCACCTTCTTTTTTCTTGTCACGGAGTCACTCTCTCTCTCTCTCTCTATTTGTTGTTCCAGTTATGTGCCAATCTCGCTCGACTAGGTCCTCCCTGATTTTCCTTCTCTTTTTTCTTTCTCATTATACCCCCTCTATCTCTCAACAAAATAATTCCATCACTAAAAAAAAAAAGAGAATGGTTCTGTCTTTTTTTCTCTCGTCCTCTCTACACTTGTCTCTTTCAATCTCTATCTCACTCTGTCTCTTACTGTCTGTCTGTCTATATGTCTGTCAACCTGTCATAGCTGTCTCTCTATTACCACCTTCTCCCCCCTCTCTCTCTCCCTCTCTGTCTCTCCCTTTATATCTTTGTGTGGCGTTATCTTTCCTTCTTTCCCAGTCCCAACCTATATCCAAAACACAATCATTTTCTCTCTTCCTCTCTTCAACTCTACAACGTTCACCGCACACGCTCTCATAAATAAACCTAGCTCGTGATATCCGCAAACTGTCAGCCTCTTCATGTGAACTCTTACAATAAACTAGTACTTTGTTTACGTGGTCACATGTTAATCCAAGTACGACAGACACACACCTATCGGGGACGAAGTGTTGCAAGTGGTAGAGCGGGAGGTCGCCGGTTCAAAACCCACAAATCTGTTTTAATCCGATTTCGCTTCTACTGGTTGGGTCGGTATCAGTATAATGTGACCGGCTAAGATAGGTCCAGGTATCCCCGCACTGTCTTTGCGTAGTAGCCTGTAAAACTAGACGTTATACTTGGGACCCGTCCACAATACACCTACATAGAGCTGACGTTGGACGATAAGCAACCCTTTTGACCCCACTCTTGTACGGGTTCTCATGTAAAAAACACCGCGACAGCTAATCATCTATCTACGCCTTAATGCTCCTAAGGTCCGACATACCAGTTAGCTCTCTGCGGTGTGACCGTCTTTTTTCGTGGGTTGAGAATGAGTTATAAAACTTCGAGACAGGGACTAACGTAGAGCGGCAAGAACCAGCAGTGTAGATAATCGCGTAAAGGTACCAGTTATTAGTGATACATGTATTAAGATCGTATTTAATTTACAAAGCGAAATTATTACTTATAAACAGATAGCTTATTATATAATTTATATATATCTCAATTGCTCAACCCGTCACATTATAGTGGCAGTGACATTAAACGTAATGGGTTGCTGCTTATTTTCCAACGTTAACACTATAATTATAGGCTTAAATGTGGACGGCAAAAGACCAACGTCTCACAAATTTACGTGCTGCCACACAGGGTCAGTGCGGAGATCCCATGACTCTGTCTCAGCTAGTCACATTGATCTGACACTGACACAACTAGGAGGGAACGAGTCGACAGAGCGTAGGTCGTACCACAGAGCACCTGTGTCAGAAACGATGTTCCTCCCCGGCGCCCCCTCCAACAAGGAAGGTACCATTCCAACCAGTGTAATATTCAGAGAGAAAAAAAAACTCTCATCCAATGTCAATCGGATAATTACATGAACTTGATGCACTTTTTTACATGATGTTGTTGTTGCTTGTGTTGTCATTGTTGTTAATGTCACTGTTGTTGCTTTTTTGGTGTTGTTTTGGTCATGGTTTGTTTTAATACTGGGTAACATCGTGTGTCAGAAAATCTATGACTAAACCGTTCAAATGAATTTTGTCTTTTTACCCTTTATTTCTTTTTCCATATGTCTGCCAATCATTATTTGCTTGGTCCTGGTGTTTTTTTTATGTTATTTATTTTGTTTACTCACTTTCTCTCTATTCCCCTCACTTCACCAATTATCTTTTTAACAGAATAGCTATTATTTTAATTTTTAATTTCCCTCTAAAATCTGTCTCTCTTTGGCTGTTCTATCTCTCTCTCCCTCTCTCTTTGTCTCCCTCTTTGCCTCTCTCCATTTATACTCTTACCTTTTAGTATGCCTTATAATTATTAATTGAAAGAAGGCATGCTTCCCAGATTTTTAAATGCTATTTTTTCAGTTGTACAATAATATAAAAAAATAACGTTCTGAAGACAGATTTTTGTCTTTTTTGGAAGAAATCAAAGACTAAATCTAAAACGAAAATTTAAAGTCGGCACTTAATTAACACCTTATTTGTATAATTTTACATTCTTTCAATCAAAACTCGGAAAGCTTAAATGGTTTTAATATGAATCATTGGAGCAAGGTGCTTGCAACATTTGCATCTGAAAGAGCTCACACACCTTCTTTTTGTGCCACGTGTGTTTATTTAGGTAACGTAGTGTGTTATTTTAGGAACTATTGTCCTATTTAACCGGTGACTAAAGGGGCCTAGACACGTACAAAAAGTCGACCAACTTTTTTTTTAATTGTTATGGGAAAACTGTTTCTTTTAATAGCGCAGATCTACGGCTATGCTAATCTTCTAATTGAACTACCTATTAGCGAATCTGGGGACTTCCATACATTTCTACTAATGGATGCGCAACCGCTTAAAGAGTTACTCATACAACCAAAGCACATCTTTTTAACATTTATTGTTATACTTTCTTTGGAGACATTATGATTTTAATTTGATTTTTTATTGTCAACTATGAAAAAGAAACGTATTTGACCAAAATTATGACACGAGCCCACACACGGATAAAAATTCGATACCATAGTTATAAAATCTGAAATCTCATAAAAAATATCAACTGAAGCGTGTTTCAAAAACTAAAAATCTCACCAAAACAATCTACACACGATCAAGTTTCTCAACAACGCTTTGATGTACATATACATTGAACCAAAATTTTGACGGCTTTTTTTTCGTGTTTGGGACCCTTAAGCCAACACAAAAAGTGATTGCGTATCTACGAAATTTGCTGAAGGATCTTTGAAAAAGAAAATAATCTGGATAGTTCATTTTATTTTCTATATCGGGTTTTTAAATAATTCTTGAAGTGAATACGTCTCATACGATATATTATAATAATAGCAACCACACACAATTTCGGGCATGCCACAAATTGACTGTATGGAGCTTGCCAAGGTCAGTTAAATCACTAGATTGGCATATCCTAGGACAATGTCCTTGAGATTTTGCGTAGACCAGCAGCTCAAACTGACACAACCATAAACACAGTTTTCACGCTTTTCAAAATTGAGCATGTTCACCACGCCTTTCAAAATTGAGCATGTTCACCATAAAACTGTCCCGATTCATTTGGAGAAAGATCAACGCAGAGGCTGCAACTGATTTAGATTTATAGTCTTGTATTTAGAGTACTTTATAATCTGGACGAATTATTAACCAAAGTAATGTATTTCTGGTGAATAATATACAATTAGAGACGATGTATATCATTTACTTATTAACTGATCATGAATCTGATCTTGATATTGGACCTAGATCTGTCTTAGAATTTCAACTTTGAACAAGACGCCCAGGGACTAAAAAAAGTTTGAAAGAAAGGGGGGGGGGGGGGCGGTGGTCCTGGAAAAGGAACATCAGCTTACGACGCAAAAGATCCGTTGTTCGAGCACTGGAGATTCGCTTTCTACTGGTTGGGTCGGTGTCAGTTTAATGTGACCGGCTGAGACGGGAGTCATGATATCGCAGCCCAGTCTCGTGTGTGGCAGCACATACAATTGTAAGACGTCAGTCTTGGGACCCGTCAACAATATAACCTATATAGAGCTGATGTTTGACGATAAACCAACTCAGCTACTATAAATACTTGAATAAATGAGTCTACAATCATAGATTACAAGTCTCTTTGTCTTAAGAAAAACCATACATGGTAACGGGTTCCCAGATAGGGCGCCCGATCGACCATATACAAAAAATGTGTGTCTAAGAAACAAAAATGCAGAGCAAACCTTTATCTTCCATTCCACCAATGTTGATTCCAGCCCGACACAAATCCCTACTTGAAGGGAAGTCAACAATTTGACCTATTTGGTGAATACTTCCTAACGAGACTACTGCTGGCGTCAACCTTCGTCTGAAGTCACCATAAGCTAAGTTTTTTTTCCATCTCATTTTACAAATGTTTCCACTCAAGATTAAGGTTAATTTTAGTGAAATTTTTATGTGTAACTGCTAAACATTAGACAGTGCTTAGTTTGTAAATGGGGCTGTATGGATTTTTTTCGGAGGGGCCAGTTCTTCATCCATGTTTAGTTAGACATTGCTGTTGTTAAACATTTTGATGCTATATCATTTTATTGGCCTTTTCCCCCCATAAAACCCTTTATTAATATTCATTTATCTGCTTGATTTCGCCGCGATATGATCGGAAAAGTAGGTGCAGGGGTTAGGCATAGTTTTTTAATAAGATCGTCGTGAACCGTTTTATCTCCTATCAAAATAACAAGTCTTGAGTTTTACTATCTGTACGGCTCCTCCTTTCTCTTTTTCCCTCTTTCTCCCCCCCCCCCCCCGCGCGTTTTTTACCTCTCTCTTTCTTTCTCTTTCTCTCTCTCGCTATCTCTCTCTTTCTCTCTCTGGCTCTCTTGCTCACTCGCTATCGCTCTCACATACCAAAGTTGATACCTTTGCGTTGTAGATGTTGATTTGTATCCTTCATTTGTTCATTGGCGCATAATTGATTTTCAGTTAGTTTTGTAAAGTCTCACGACCGTAAACGCCATCTAACCACCAATTTTTAAAACCCATGATAAAAACTAAATATATTAGTCTGATTTTTTGTGTCTTTTTTAACACAACACGTATATCTTTTGAAAATCAAATAAAAGTGTGTTTAGATTAAGTTTGCAATTACACTTCGAAGCTAAATGAATTGTTTGTAAATAATTGTTGCGAGAAAAATTTGGTGCGACTGCAACAACTTGTATGTTTGTCAAGTTAAACCTTTTTAAATTTGCGGCGATTTGCAATTGTCTTTAGATTGCCTCTTTTTATCCCCCCCCCCCTATATTTCATACAATGTAGCCGTTACTGCGTTACTGTGCAAACACAAACTCAACCCACATGTTTCATGAGAAGAATCTATTCTTAAACCAGTGGATGCGGCTTCTGAATAACAAAAAATCTCGTTCCACTGAAAAGAGATCTACACTGTTCCAGAAAATTATTCCTTCATCTCGGTTGAAAATTTATTGTAAAAAACCCTTATAAATATTGTGGTGTAATTGGGTTTTGGCCTGATCCGGCTAGGCAACCCTGGCTCATATACTCCTCTGATTTACCACAATATCAAGTACCAAACCTCATCTTTAATAATTTACCATGGGTCGAAAATCCCATGCTCCATACATCATCTGTTTATCTAATTCGTTAGATCAGGCTGTTGGAATAAACTGCTTTCCTCGTTATTTTCAAATTTTTGCATTGTTATTTCAAAGACTTGAACATATTTCTATTTTCAATAATGTTCAGATGAAGCTATTTAATTTTTTTAAAGATATATTAATTTGCTTGTTTCTCTGCAGCTGTAACGACTGTTCTGTTTTATGCAATGATTCCATTCTACTGTTTCTTTCCCAAAACATTCTATTTTAAATCATTTTTTTTTTGTATTAACATTTTTCTTTTTTTTACAGATTACCTTGGAAGTGTATCTCGGCTATTTATCACACTTGTATTATTTTATAAGTTTTGTTATACTGCATTTTACCCAATGAAAAATGGCCTATGCTGCATTTAACACACAGCCTTTTGTGTCAGGTCCTCAGGTTTGTTGGGACTTCTTGCGTCGCTGCTAGGTGAACATTTTTTTTTGTTGCTCTTAAAAAACATTTGCCCTCCCCACAGGTTGAGAACCCTCCTCAGCGTGAATTTTTATTTTATCCATGTTCTGCATACATGATTACTTTTTCATCAGATTCTACAGCAATATTTGACTATAATTTAGTGACGTGCCGTAAACACATATTTCAACTCGCTACATTCATTATTCTACTGTAAAGGACAAGAAAGTCGGCTATATAGATAGGCATCTTTCTCATTCTTTGTTAAATGCACAGCTAAAATGATTCCAACTAGAAAAAATCCGGCACAGGCAACTCTGCTAACAGGTATAATGGACCAAAAAGCCTCTATGGTGGAAAACAAAATACATATATTATTACTATAATAGATTCCAGCAATGTCTTTTGATAATCCAATAAGAAAAACAAGACTGCATCGCATTGAACGTTGAATATCTAATTCGACTACATTCAAAATATTTCAAGTTTAGAAAAATAAATTGATTAAACGAAAGGTGACATAGCTCTGTGTGTAGTGGCCAACTCATAATTTACATGCCCGGGTTTGAATCCCAAGTATGCCACTTTTACTAGTTGAGTTGGTGTCAGTATGGTAGAACTAAAACTGAAGTACTGTAGAACCCTAGTTCATAATCCTTCGTCTGCCTAACACAAATAAACTCTACAAATAGAAATGTGCCAGTTTTTTGTATGAAAAATATCTCCCTTGACGAAGGAATAACTATACTATAAAAAATCAACCAAAAATATACATATCAAATTCCAAATATGACAATAGACGGGTAAACGATGTTGGAAAATCTCGTTGGGATAAAATATTTTAGTTGACGTTGGTGGTTAAGATGGACCAACCAACTTATGATCTCTGTGTTGACGTTGTTCGATAAAGAAAGAGACCGACCAACCAAATGATCTATTGGTTGGCGTTAGTGTAAGGTATGACCAGACCAACCAACAAATGGTCTCTCTGTTGCCGTTACACGTTCAGACATTGAAGTCAAAGAAACACAATCAAATGTTTCTAGATTGACGTGAGATATTAGAAAATCAATACTCCAACCTTTTAATAAAGGTCTCTTGGTTGACGCTAAATATTTCACTTGGAATGGCTCAAGGTTCTATACACAAAAAGGCACCATGACTGTTTATTTTTTCTCAAATAGATTTCTATTGTTCAAATTGTATTTTGGACTTTATTGACTGAAAGTCTTATATTTGTCCGAGTATTTCAAGATCCGTTGGTGCTTTGGGTATCGAGTGTGGATTTTACGACAAATAAGTTCTCAACACTACCATCTCCTTGTTTTCAAGGTTACATATTTTAAAACTTCTCCTAGCCCAAGTTGGGTGTGCATCTCGAACTTCCTCATCCTATATCCCCCAATTCACATCCCTCACCTTTGCATCAATTTCAAGATTTTTTCACTTCATCTTTTTGTTCTTGTTCCCTTTTCACATTTTCTTTGTTTTTAATATGCATTGCAGCTTTTACCTGTCAGTTTTTCATGTCCTGCCGATTTGTTATCTGTATTTGCCTATACTTCGAGTGAACTTTTGGTTACATTTGTCTTCCCTTAGTTGCTCTATTAGTTTCTGCTACGAGTCGTGTCCTTGGTCATTATGTCAGTTTTTACTTGACTAAAGAGGTTGCAATGGCAGCCCCTCTTGAAAATTTAAAATCAGTTGCAAAAAGTTAAGGATGGTTAAAAAACATGTCATAATTACAATGAATGTTGGGAGGTTAAAAACTCCGGTGTGGAAACCCGACTTAAAATAGCAAGCAATAATCTTGAAAATTTAGAAATCCGGTGTTTTAAAACTACACAATTTGTAAGGGAAGGTTGGAAATCCTGAGTAAAATATGCAAATTTATTCTTCTTAAAAGGTAAAACGTGTAAAAACAAATATAGGTTGGAAACTCGGGAATCAACTAAAGAAAATTATTAACAGTGGAATGTTTGAAATCTTGATATTAAACGTCAAACGTTTGATGATAAAATTACAAGCGAGTGTCTTTGAAGGTTGAAAACTGTCAAAAAGGGTCTTAGCGGGTGAAAAACCTAGTAATACACATGGCTTTGACGGTTTAAAATCCAGTACATAATCTTGGAAAACTGAAATGCTTTTTGAAGCTTAAAAACCGTGTGCCAGGTAAACATTGATAAAAATCGCCGTATAGGATCCCCCAGGGGAACTTAGGAGACGTTAAACCAGTAGGGAGGCGAGCGAATTCTCTCCCTCCCTCTATAGAGAACATTGATAATGGGGGATGGAAAACACGTGGTCAAAATATACAAACACGCTTGAAATATTGTTAATCCAGTCAAAATTTCAAAGAAAATAATCTTGGAACGTTGGAAACCCTGTGTCAAAATAAAACTTCAGAGGTTGAGATCTCGGGTCCAAAATATAAACAATAAATATCTTGGTTAAAAACAGTTTGAAAACTACAAATATTAATCTTGGAATGTGAAAACCTTACTCCAAAATAACCGTGGAAGGTTGAATATTCTGCATTAAAATCTTACAAAATTGAGAATGTATCAAAATGTTTGGCGGTCAAAATAAATTCGTGTGCCAGAAATACAAACAATAAAAATTAAAAGCCCGTTGCAATGAATGCACATACGTCTTGGAATGTCTAAATCCTGGTTTAAAGATTTTTTCTTAATCTCGCAAGACTGAAAGAGTTTAGTGATTCTGAGTTATAAATTCAAATAACTTGGAAGGTTATTGATTTTCAGAAACAACTGGCATTACCATTTGGGATTGAAAAAAATCTGTGAAAAACAGTTTTGGAAAATGAGAACACGGTTTTAAAATTTTGAAAATTTGAAACTGAATTTAAAAAATGTTGCTGAAATTTGAAAAAAATGTGCCAGAAATACAATTTTTGGAGAAGAAAAAATACAAATGATTTATGAATAATCTCCACCGGTTGGAAGCCTGGTGTCAAAATTACAATTATCAGGACAACGGTCATGATTACAATCATTAATCATGGAATTTTGAGGCCCCTGAGTTAAAAAACAATCAATCTTAAAAGTTTTAAAACCCTGTTTCAAAATTACGAATATTGTAGTTTTGAAACAGGATGTTGAACATTCTAAAATTATTTATCATTAAATCTTTGAAAATTAAAAATCCTGAGTAAAAAATACCTATGAATAATCATGGAAGGTGAAATCTGAAACAAAAATACATGTATTAATAAATGTCGGAATATTTTAGACAAATTTTAATAGTGGGAGGTCAAAGAGATTGGTTTCAAAATTACAAATATGAGTAATCTTAAAAGGTTTGAAAGCCTGAGGCAAAGACGCAAATATTGATATATTTGCATGGTTTGCAGCCGAGTAATAATTTACGAATTTAATAGTTTTGGACAGTTGAAAATCCAGTTTAAAAACTACGAAAGTAATTAATCTTAGGTTGGGAATCCTGATTGGAAAATATAATTGAAATCGTATGGTTGTAATAAAATGAGTATACAAAAGCTTAAGACAAGTCACATGCTACCACAATGTTGCACTTATGGCCCTGGAAAAATTCAAACCCCTGCGTCAACATACAAAATATCTTACTTTACAAATCCAGATTTTTATGTGTATATCAATATTGGAAGGATGGAAATTACCGAGTTCAAAATACAAACACGAAATGTTACTCATTGTAGGCTGAAAACCTTATAAAATTATTAAAGAGTTAAAAGCACGGTGTCAGAAAAACATTCTCGGAAGATTCAAAACCATGTTTAAAAATTACAAATATTGGCCATGTTGGAAGATTGAAAACAGTTGTGTCAAGTTTACAAAACCTGGAGAAAAAATACAAATCTAAATAAACTTTGCAGGTTGGAAACCCTGAGAAAAAAACACGAATATTAATAGACGTAGAAGGTTGAAAACAGTGAGAAATATACAAATTTTCACATGAAAAGTTGGTAAGTTTTCGGAGAAATGTGTAAATGCAGTTATAACAACTTATGCTAAGTGTTAATTTGTGTTAAACCAAATATCGAATACCAATAAATCAAAAGACCCTAAAATCTTCGCTTGCAGTTAAAGTGGATTATTACAATTTTGAATCGTCAGACTGAAACAAAACTAGATTCCGGCAATGCGATTAAGTACACCAACAAGGCGCAAACCTTGCAGCTTAGTTGAAATAATTCCATATACATTTTCTGTTATAGTCAATAACTTTGAAATAAAAGCCTGTTTTTTTTCATGGCCACATATCGCATTTCATGTTTGTGTATGTAAGCTGACCATACCAGAGGTATTGCTTTAAAAAGATCTTATTTTAAATGTTACAACATATGCAATAATATAATTGAAAGTCTCAAATCCATCGGCATAACTTAAGACGCCTGCTGTAAAAACTGAATAAAACACTTCATACTGCCTATATGAACTGCGTTATATTCTCTTAAATTAAAATGTTAGTCACTGCGATACCAAACCTTGGTATCAACGTTGTAGATAAGTTTAGTTATAATTATATAAATAATTGACTGTATTAATGAGTGCGTTATTTATTTAAAGATTTGATTAATCTATTTAGTTCTTTGAGAAAGCACTCAGTTTAAATGTCTGATTTGTTTTGGCAATAGGCATATTTAAGCTGCCAACTATAACATTTGATATGAGTAAAAAAGGGACGTTACTACCGTAGGTATCGCTGCAGTCCATACCGAATATTGTTCTTCCGTTTCATAGCAGAATTTTTGTTTTTTATGTTTTTGTTTGTCTGTAACGTTAAATTTTCCCTCTTTTCTGTCTGTCTGTTTGTCTGTCTGTCTGTCTGTCTGTCTCTGTTTGTCTCTGTCTGTCTGTCTCTGTCTCTGTTTGTCTGTCTGTCTGTCTGTCTGTCTGTCTGTCTGTCTGTCTGTCTGTCTGTCTGTCTCTCTCTCTCGGTCTCTCTCTCTCTTTCTCTTTCTTTCTCTCTCTATCTCTGTCCCATTGACTGTGTTTAACTGTCTTTGCAAATTTGGTTTTTTTTTTCTTTTCTTTTCGGTAGTCCACTATTTCGCTTTGCTGTTTCCATTCTTCTGAATTAATTTTCTCCACTCCTTTCTTTGATATGAAAGACTATTCGTTGAGTAAACGCTCTGCAAACTTTTCGGAATTCTTGACTAGCAATGTACTCGTATGGCCAACATCAGGGCCACACTACAGCAGTAAATGTACTGATATGCTATAAATTCACTTTTAAATCTAAAAATCTTTCGTTTGAAGATTCAGAATTGTTGGCCTGTTGCCCCCACTAGGTTAATGCATCCATTGGAGTTTGGAGTGAAATATTTGATTCCCCTTTAGTTGTTTTCACAATACACATTTTGCTTATCGTACTAAGTTCTACGGCTTTCAGCTTTAGCAGTAGCTGTTCATGATATAATACAACCATAATGAAAGCTTTCTCACGTACTCTCCTTGAGAAATATGTTTGTCTTAATCAATTTTAACGCTAATGTTTTTCCTTTTTACATATAAAATAAAATTCTACCAAAATGTTCACTTGTGTTAAGCTTTGATAACTATCACCTATGAAACATTGAGGTAATGCTCATGTCTTTTCTACACGGCCAGCCTTCAGCCAGACAGAGCATACCAAAAACCTAACGTGGAGGCTGGAATTAGTGCTGACCAAATGAAAACCTACTGGCGAGGCTGGAACGAGTGCTTACCTAAGAACAACCTACTGTCGAAGCTGGAACGAGTGCTAACTAGATAATCTACTGGGAAAACAGCTAAGTCAAACATTGCTGTATATTATATCTTATTGAATATTTTTTTAAACGGACATATATATGTGAATTTGTTATTTAAAGTATAAAGAAAACGACAAAGGATATCATAGTATAAGCTAATTCAAAGTAACCATATTCCCACTCCGGCCTTTAAACTCTTAGTTTTCAGCAGAGGAACCGTACATTGTGCACATGTGTTCTACTGCCCAGACTGGAACGAGCGCTGCCAAATGACAACTCACTACTGAGGCTGGAACGAGCGCTTACCAAACAACATACTGCCGAGACTAGAACACGTGCTTGTTAAAGGACAACCTATTGGCGATTCTGAAACGAGTGCTTGTCATATGACAATCTACTGGACAATCTACTGCCGAGGCTGGGACGAGTGCTTGCCAAATAACCTAAAGACAGCTAAATAACAGATTGCTGTATATTATAATCTTATTGATTTTTTAAAAATAATTTTTTAAGCATTTTATTTCTGTCATAAATTGAACAGCTAACTTGGATTATAAATGTACAGCAACAATTGTCAAAGATTATCAAGAGTATAAAGTTAACTCAATGTAACTAGAAATATAAATACAGCACGTGGAGATTTGTTCAGCACAATACATATTAAAATATGAAGCTGATTTATTGTTACTTAAAGTATAAATAACTACAACAGATGCCATAGTAAAAGTTAACTCATACTTACTATATTCTCACCTTCATTTTCAGTATCAGCTAATTTTTTTATGATTTTGAGATTTGTGATGATACCAGAAAACTATGCATCGAGTGTTTGTCAAATGACAACCAACTGCGAGGCTGGAACGAGTGTTTACCAAAGGACAACCCACAGACAATGCTGCAACGGGTGCTTTCCAAAGAACAACCCACTGGCGAGGCTGGAACGGGTGCTTTCCAAAGAACAACCCACTGGCGAGGCTGGAACAAGTGCTTACCAGATAACCTACTAGCAAGACAGCTTAGTCTAAAATTGCTATATATTATAACTTTATTGATTTTCTTAAAACAAGCATTCTGTTCATAAAAATTATCCTTCTGTTTTAAAATTTTCAACCAGTGCATACTAAAACCTACCATTGAGGCTGGAGCGTGTGCCTGAATGACAACCTAATGGCGGGGTTGGGACGAGTTCTTACCAAATGACAACCCACTGGCGAATGGGGCGAGTGCTTTCGAAATGACAACCAACTGCCGAGACTAGAACAAGTGCTATATTTTAATTGAATGCACAGATTTTGCTGATATCAGGAAAAAACACTATGTCGCAAACGACATGGGACAACTTTTCAGAGAAATAGATCCCAGGAAGATACTTTGTTATCTCAAGGAAATTGAAATATTAAACAAAATCTGAAGCAATGTGCAGTCTGTTTTTAACCTGTTGTATATATACTTATTTTAAACACACTTTTTAAACTATATTTTTATTTTATATGACTCACAGTTGGATGAATAAGTAAGGAAGGATAAGAAATAGAGGGATAAGAAATAGAAGGAAAAACGCCATGCTAGATTAGAGACCCTGAGATCGCCTATTACGGTGGACTGGGTATACCAAATAATCAATCAATCAGAACAAGTGCTAATTAAAGGACAGCCTATTGGCGATACTGGAACGAGTGCTTTCCAAATAACAAACTGTATTTGAAAGAATTGTATCTTTCTGTTTCAAAATTATATAGTTGGTTTAATATTACTGGTAGTATAAATACAGCACATGAAGCCATTGCACAGCACAATGTCATAGCATTATAAGCACAAAGCTGGTTTAATTTTTACTTATAAGGTATAAAGAAAACGACAAAGGATGTCATAGTATGATCTAACTCAAAGCTACTATACTTTCACCTACTGACCGCCTTTAAATTTTTACCCTCATCTAAATGTTTGCTTTTCTTATGATTTTATGATTTTAATGAGACCAGGAAAACTATGCACTTTGTACATGTCCTACTGCCGAGGCTGGAACGAGTGCTTACGAAATGACAACCCACTGCCAAGACTAGAACGAGTGCTTTTTAAAGGACAACCTATTGGCGATGCTGGAACAAGTACTTTCCAAATAACCCACTGCTAAGGCTGGAAATATCAAATAACCTACTGGCGAGAAAGCTAAGTCGAAAATTGCTGTATATCATGATTTTTAAACAATTTTAGTTGAAAGAATTGTCTTACTGTTAGAATCACGATTGAAGCTTCTTAGTAATTTTCCTTGAACAAGTTTGTCATATTGGATTTTAACTGAAGTAATATTTATCATTTTTATTTTTAGATTAACATAAAAATTGTTAATCAAATGTTCACTTAAAAAAAACCATGTCAGTGTTCGGCTTCCGTAACTTTTTCCTTCGAAACATTGATGTGATGCTTATCTCTTCTCCATGGCCAGACTTAAATCAGACAGCGCATGCTAAAACCTACCATTGAGGCTGGGACGTTTGCCCAATTAATGACAACCTTAAAGCGGAACTTGCACGAGTCCTTACCAAATTACAATCCACTGCCAATGCTGAAACGAATGCTTCCCAAATGACAACCTACCGTCGTCGAGGCTGGAACAAATGCTAACGAGTGCTTACCAAATGACAACTTACTGCCGAGGCTGGAACGAGTGCTTACCAGAACCTACTGCCAACGCTGGATGAGTGAAAGAATTGTCTCTTTGTTTTAAAATTTTATAGCCCACTAGGTTTAGTACATGAATAAGTACATGAATAAGTACATGAAAATGTGAAAGATTATCAAAAGCACCAATTTGGCTCAATGTATCTAGAACTTTAAAAGGTACAGCAAAAGAAGTCGTTGTACCTGACAATGTCATAGTATACAAAAATGAAGCTGGCTTATTATTAATTAAAAGACAAAGAAAACAACAAAGAATATCATAGTATGAAGCTAACTCTATCCCCTTACCCGCTCTCCGCCTTTCTATTCTCAGCCGCAGCTTAATGTTTGCTTTGCTTTTGATTCTATAATTTTGATGACACCAGATAAACCTGAACTGAGCATTTTGGTAACCAGAGACATACATCCTACTAGTGCATCACTTGTTTCATCTTTGTCAATTATAACCTGCACAGGGGGAGGGGTGTTGCTGTCTGGCGCACGATCGATCAAAAAATATATATATATATATCTGATTTTGTCCCCTTCTAATTAGATCCGTGTCGACATAAATGTGACGAGCTGAGACGATTCCAGGTTACCTCGTTCTGTCTGGTGTGTGGCAGCACATAGACTGATGCCATTTGGACTTTTAAGCAAACAACTTAACTCTAGTCATGATCCTCTTTTTCATTCTTCACTCTGTCCGTTCTTTCCTTTCACCGCAATCGTTTTACTCTTTATCCCAATTGAATCCCGCAAACCAAATAAGAAAAATTAGCTGTTTAGCAAACCACAAGGTTCAATTCAGTATATCTAAAAGTACATATATATTTTTTAGGTTTTCGGTTTTAAAATTCATTTTAGAGGTCATGCAATAAAAAATGCTATGTAAAGTGTGTGGTTTCGATTCGATTTCAAATTGTGTAATGGTAAAGGAAGCTAACCTTAAAGCAGCGTGAAAAAGTTGCATAATAAAACGATGAAATATTTTATAAACATTTCCCCACGTAAAGACTGATCATGACAACTTCTTTGCTATGCACCCCGACTAGCCTTCAGAACGGAAACGCCCTCCAGCTTGAATGAGACAATCACAGTGGACAAGTCAGCCAGAAGCAGATTTACTGGTGACCATGCAGATTAAATTTGAGGAGCTACACTAACACTGTCTGACTGCTCAACTCTACCATGCATGACCGAGGCTCAATATTTCAACACCATTAGATTCTTGTGCCCGTCATAATTTAGTTTGAGACGTCAGAATTCAGGTCTGCCTCACCATTTGACCTGTTTTTCTTGTGAGGCGCCAGAAATTATTCACAAACTTTGTGCAGTATCACTCGGCAATTCATAGAAAGCATGTTTTGTTAAAGCAATTAAAACTTAGTTTCAAAACTGAAGGTTGTGGCAAAAGCTAAGACATTTCATTGCAGTTCCAAACCTTGGTTGACACTTTCCAATTCAGAGTGTATCCAAAAGGAATCCACGAATTTTCTGGTTTGAGGACCTGAAGAATTATGTGAGTGGGTACTTGTTTAACAAGACACTCGATGCTTCTCTGAAGGATTCGGAGCACATACCTGGAATATTTTTGTACCCTAACATCCTGCCATGTATAAAAATTATTGTAAATAAGATACTAGACTTGTATGTATTTAATCAAGGTGGTTTTAGGGTTACTCGTGAACTGTCTTTGACAAATCAAATCTGGCCGTACTTCTCTTGGGCGACTGGCCTTTGTGGTAGAGCGAAGGTATTCCTAACAATAGGTTCCTAATTCCAAACCATTTTTGCCCGATTTCATCCACATATTGATTTAGTCGGTGTCAGTATAGTGTGAGCGGCTGAGACAAATAATGGCATCCTCACAATGTTTGTGTATAAGTCGTACATTTGTCAGCCATTAGTGTTAGGGCCCGTATACAATATAGTCTATAATTATATTGCTGACGTTGACACGAATACGAAAAGATTACTGTCTGTCTTGGCTGTTTTTGGTCTGTTGGTCTGTCATTTTAATTTAGATCGAGGATAAGATGTATAATTGGCCATGGAACCGACACTGCGAAATTAAAATTTATACACCTATATAATTTCATCACAATTTTAACTTCAAGGGGTTAAGACGGTTGTAGGGTTACAGAGTTCTATGGGTTATGTGTCCAAAAAAGCCAAAATGATGTCACTTGATTTCACGAGTACAATGAGCTATATAGACATAGTTTGATTTTTGGGGCTACGTTCTGATTTTTGTGAGACAATCTTAACACATGTATCGGTAATGCCTGAGTATAGACCGTTTGAGATGCATATTGTTGTCACGAAAAGCTTTTTTTAATCCAAAGGCGATAAAATGATAGTTACCGTGTAGTTGATTAATATAGAATTATTGGATGGAATCGTTGAACTGGTATTTGTAAACATTCTGTACATAAAATTAGACACATAATTTTCTGGGTATTTCTGTTGTCAGGTGAATCAATGATACGCTAAGTCGAATCTTCATTTATCTTCCCACCATGGCTTTAGTTGTATTTCAGGATACGACTCAATGGTTAAATACTTATTTCTCACAAAGCAATTGTTTCGGTATATTTTGGTTCTCATGCTGTTTAGCATTTTGAATCTTGTATGGTGTCAATTTATGTTCACGCAAACGAAATGTACCGGAGAATTATCTTTCCGATATATTGCCTACATAGTGCTAATGTTGGACGTTAAACCAACTCAACAACTCATTTTCTTTTCCGATTAAGCCTTAACTTTGAGTTTAACAATTTACTCTAAACAAAGGTGACCATTTTAAATTTGCACAGTTAATATCGAATTGTTGCCATCATCCTATAAGCTTGACTTAATTGGCAACGCTAATATTCATTTATCTGATCTAATAATTGCTTATCGCAAATAATTGCGCACATCAAAAACACATTTCACTGTTGTATCCGTGCTGCATTTTTATCATTTTTAATCGCATGCCAACTAATTCACTAACCTACACTTCATTAACTGCACTCAAACTCACGTGGTACAACAGTGAAATCAAAGAGATGCGCCCGTTAGAATATTTATTAGTGCATTGTCTACAGCGCATTTTTTTTTCTTTCATGGAGAAATCGTTTTAATGACATTTTTAAAGATAAATGAAAAGGTCCGTAATGCATTTATTCTAGTTTAATGCTTTCTTTGTACTGAGGCAGAAAAAATCTGTTCAAAATTAATGGATCAAGTGTGATTATTTTTAACAGTATCTGAAGTTAAGCTTATTGCCCATTACATGATTGTCGTCTTGCTGGAACAATTAGTACTTTTTGTTTCAAGTTTGGTTCTGTCATGGTTGAACCCGTTTAAATATATACAATTAATGTTATCTAGACGCAAAGTAATAGTAGTAACTGTTTTTAGTCATCTTTTTTTTCTATTCTGAACAAAACTGTACAGAGTGGAGATCTTAGTGGGTAGATGAGCAAGTACCAGTTCCCGGTTAAAAAAATAAATTCACAAGTTTGTAGGAAATTAACGACCAATGGCCTTAACAGGATGTTATCGTTTGGAAAAAATGCAGACTTAAAAATGATTTGTGTTTAACACTTACTTTTACTAAGTTCAGGGGATGTTACCGGAATTGGGGTGTAGGAAGTGTGAAAAAGTGGGCAGGAGATGATGCGAGAGCTTGTGACTTCTCTTTTTGCTCTCTCTCTCTCTGTCTCTGTCTGTCTGTCTCTCTCTCCGTGTCTCTCTTTCTCTCTCTCTCTCTCTCTCTCTCTCTCTCTCTCTCTCTCTCTATTTATATATATATATATATAATCTTTCTGTATCTCTCTCTCTTGTGAACAAAAACGACAACCGTGTTCTTTATTATCACGTGTCTATTCGCCGCCCCCTCCACCTCTCATATTTTTAGACGTGCACCAGTGGAATAAAAATGACGTGACAGCACGTATAACTGTCAGACGTTTAGTCTTGTGATCAGTTCATAATACGTCCTACATTGTTGCTGACGTTGGATGTTAATCAACCAACTCAACGCAGACCTGTAAATATTGTAAATACTTTTCATTGGACCGCTTGATTTCTTTTTTTTAGGGGATAAGGGGAATAGTAGACCGGTGAAAGTGGTAGAGCGTTGGTCTTCTAATCAACTTTGGTTCAAAACCCACGATCGTTTGCATTGTGTTTGTAAAAATTGCGACCCCTACTGGTTAGTCTGGTGTCAGTATAATGTGACCGTCTGAGACAGTAGACATCGTATCCCCGTCCTGTCTCGTGTGTGGCAGCACATAAAATTGTCAGACATACGTCTTGGGGCCCGTCCACAATATAGCCTATATAGTGCTGTTGGACGTTAAACCAACCCCACCCCTATCATCTTGTCAGCAAGCTGTATTCATTAGATTTGCGTTATTCGATTATATTTTACTGATGCAAGCCTCAAAGGATTAGTAATATTATATTTGTATTTATTTGTTTTATTTTACATTAAATTCTTTCCTCGGGAAGAGTATTACCATTAACCTTTGTGTGAAACGACTGCTTGAATAAAGAATGCGATTGCATCGAATATCTTGCACTGTTACCTAAAAGTATGTCAAGTAAATTGTATTGCCTTCCTTTTTTCGCAGGGGTTTTCGAAAGGCTAAAATTGTATAAGTGTCGTGTTGATCAACTCCCTAATCCTTGATAGAGCAAGATGTGGTTAATTAAGCACATATAATTTTCAATGGCTAAAATTTTGATGTCTATGGCTCAAACGTCGATGTCTATGTCTCATTATGCGAATATATAGTCAAACGTGTTATGATCTAAATCATATTGTTGCAGCTCTTTTCTGTGTTTATATTATAGTCTAATGAGTAACCTGTGCTTTAAAATATGAATTGGAGTACAGGCCTTCATAAAAATCCAATGTATGTTTGCTCTTAAATGATTTATATGATGCCCCGAATTGCTGCTATCTAATGTTTGTCTTTAAATGAAATTTGTAATGCAAGACCTTTCGTTATTAATGTTAGCTGCGCAGTTGCATACATTTTTCTTGCTTTTTTCTGAGATCAGTCTAATTGGTTATCACCTCAGCGGTGAATAAATTAAATACTTATGTAAAAGATCAAATAAATAAGAAAACAAGTATGAAACAAAAATGCTGCTTCTATATGACTTGAATAATGCCCCTTCAGTTTTTATGTGATTTCCAGTATTGTAGTTGTACCTGTAGTCTATCCCCATAGATTCTATTCGATATGTATCCATGCATTTATTGGCTGAATGAAGCTTTACTTCACTTGTATGTTTATGTGAACATGGTTAGCATGTATGATTTCGAGTTTCTTCTGATCAAATGTAAAGCCAAAAGTGTTGATGCTGATTTTTGGTTGAAAAATCATTGTCTAGTTAAGTCATCAGTCCAATTATTATGCCTTGGCTAATTTTAAAATGTCATTATAATTCTTGCCTGTTTGACGAATGTTTAACAACGCCTCAGAATTGTTTATGGTACTGTATATTTATTGGTTGCTTTTTCACTTGTTACATACAATTATAATCGATTTTGTATATAACTATTAATGATTCGATGTATGTTTGAACCTTAGATTCTATGGTGCTGCACATTGTTTGAAATCTATTATTTTTGTATGGATTTGTAATCAAGTCAGGTTAGTTTTATTAGAGCTGTAAATGGAAGGCGCTAAATAAATGTAATTTATTATTATTATTACATTGACTAATCAAGGTACATTATAATTTACTTTCCGAACCTGTGAGTTATATCCATCCAATGGCAAATGAATGAACACTTACGTACAAGAATAAAAAATAAAATAAATGATGTAAACCAAAACGCTGTTTGAATATGTAACTTGAAATAGTTTTTGATTTTTCTATGTGATTACACTAATGCTGTTGTACCTGAAGGTCGTCCTCATGTTAGTTGTATTCGATGCGTTTTCATTTTATATATTGATTAAACAAAGCTTGCAGTTAAAATTAACCTAAAAGAGGTATAATAGACTTGGTGTTGTGGTGATACGTTCAGTGAACTATCAAGATTTCATAAATTTCCAGATACGAAAAAAATACCCGGTTTTTTAAATTCTTCAGTTTTGTTCTTATGACAGTAGCCTGAACTTCTGTGTTTTAAAAAATACCTAGATTTTCATTGTTTTTCGAAAAATTAATGTAAAAAAACAACTTAAAACGGATTATTTTACTAAAGAGATAGACCACCGAAAAAACCCCAGAACAAACTCGTACTTTTTTCCCGAAAGTCTATGTGTAAAACGAATGTTGTTCTGACAAACACTGAGTGATCTCAACTTGCAACATACGGTAGTAAATTGATCAACCTCATAAAACCTTACTTTGAAATATTCCTACTGTGCACCCACATCGCCGGTCGGCAAGTCCAAGTATCTGTTCTCTTTAGTTCAGCCTTGCCCGACCAAAGCTCACACAGTAATTGGTTTAAAAAAAATATGTATATTTAACACAGCACAGAGGAAAAAAAAACAGTTTGTCATAAAACACCCCATGAATGTTTAGCAGAGCCGATGTGCAAATTGACGTATAAGCAAAAGTTGTTTCATGGTTTACTCTTACAATGTTAACATGGTTAGGCTATACATATTTCCTATTGTCCTAGCCAATAGTAACACTTCTGATCGAATGCGAAGCCCATAGATCTATAGTTTTATTGTCCATTAAGTTATGTTAAGTTTAGTTTCATTAAAAAGTGATTCAATTTTATTTCTGCTTCTTGTTTTACCAATGAAATCTATATCCAAACGCTCTTTCGCCCCCCTCCACCATCTTTGTCACAAAAGACAGCCATTTAAGGTAAAGGGACGTTATCATTTTTTTTTACATTTTCATGATGCGTCATAACTTGTTGTTTCTCTTTGGATTTACTCTACGCTTCTTTCATATCCTTCCTTTCTCTCATTATATATCTCTACCCCCTCTCTGTCGCGCTCTTTCTCTCTTTTCTTCTCCTTCTCCCCCCCCCCCCTTCTCTCTCTCTCTCTCTCTCTCTCTCTCTCTCTCTCTCTCTCTCTCTCTCTCTATCTCTCTCTCTTTTTTTTCCCCCCCCCCCCCCCCCTCTCTCTCTCTCTCTCTCTCTCTCTCTCTCTCTCTCTCTTACTCTTTCTGATTCACACATTTTCAATTTCTTCCCCTTTCTTCCTTGTATGGAGAAAACACAACAGCTTCAATCAGCCTAGTATAACATTGGAAACCCATTGAGGAAAAAATTACCATTCCTCCTTTTTATAAGAAACATGACAGCTTGGCACCTCAAAATTTTCATACAAACCCAATTATACAAACAAATAAAATTTTGGCCTACCGTGGGTTTCGTACCTAGGACCCTCCCATTGAGAGATCAACGCTCGTCTCTGAGCCAGTGCGTTTAATAGGGATGCAGGGGCATTGAAATAAACCAATTTATTTAATTATCCATTGATAACTGTAGCCCTGTAATCAAAGAGAAAATTTAGTTTCAGGTGTTCTGATTCTTATAGCCCGCAATACAAACCCCACCTTGAAAAGAATCATATCTTCACACTCACAGCGTTTAAATGCAAGGCAACATTCAAAAAAAGTACAATACTTCACTAATATTATGCCATAAGTAAACGCAACAAAAAAGTCTACATTACAAGATTTAGGCACAGCATCATATAAACAATTCATTTCTAAATATGAATGAGTGCAAAATTATGTTTGTCAATATGCACTAGAAACGGAAACACAATTGACACATTTTAATTTAGAGTAGACCAAGGCCTTGCATACAGAGTTTATGTGCCTTTTGTTTTTATAAAAGAAACAGCAGTATTTTTCTTAAATTGTATTATGGGCAAACATGATTGTAGGAAAAAGAAAGAGCAAATATTTATACAATAATTATGTACTTGCAGTTTAGTTTTAATCATATTTAAGAGCCTTTGATGCCATGACCTGCTTGTACAAAATTCACTATTACATATAATATATATATATATATATATATATATAATGACTAAGGTTCTTTTCAATTGTAAATGATTAAGTTATTTAAAAATGCGTCTCCGATTCCTGTCTTGAAAATAAACTTAACATGATTACGCCATCACAGATAGTTGTCTATAATCTTATTATATACTCGTGTTATGAAACAAAACCAACTTCCTTGTCTTTTTCTCTTCGTGAATTACAAACCAACGCCTGTCATTTAGAACGTAAAGACCAACATTTTATTTTTGTACATGCGGAAAATTGTTTTCTTTCTTCCGGGTTCGCCAATTCCATTATACGTAACTGTGTGATGTAAACTTCAAATAGAAAAAAAAAGCTGTACGAAAACCATATATACGAAAAGAAAGAACACACACACACACACACACATAACGACACACGCACAACCATACACACAACATCTCATACAACCATACACGCGTATTCCTTTAATTAAATATTTCAATTTCTTTGCTACTTACTTATAGTTTCTGCAACTTCATTATTATTTTTTGTGCACGTAAAGTTGCATTATAATCATGTAAAAATCGATTTTGAAAGAGTATAAGGATACAATTTCAGAGCTGTAGGTGAAAGAAGAAAAAAATGATATAAATGTACATTAAAAACACACAATGAAAATAGGACAAAAAGAGAAGAAACTTCTGCAAGTAAGTGTGATGGTGATGAATGAAAAAATAATGCGAATGCATGATAATATTAGTTTTGTAATGTCGGCTTATATTTTCATAAAATAGTTCACTCGCACCCACACACTGTAATTGGATGAGTGCCTTTGGAAGACATACCAAGAATAAAAGGCGGTATAATAAAACTATCATCTTATCGTTATCCCTCATTGTATTTTACATTTATCATAATATCAGCCTTTATTTTGTTTCACTAGCGTTTATAGTCGTTACTTCCGAGTTAAACTTTGTGGACAACTAGTCTTGTAGAAAATCTTGTTGTCTACGCTTTCGGCGATTTTGTTCTTCATTTCACATGAAATGAATCAGATTTACTCATTTATTCTGTTTTTTATTTATCTTTTTATTACATTTTTTTGCTTTCAAAAGAGCCATTCTTCAATTTTCATGTTTTTCTTTACTGCACACATTAAATATGTATAGTAAAAGTGTTTTTTTTTTCCCTCATACTTCTTATTTCCGTTACTCAGAATTTGGTTTCGTTTTGTAAGAGGTTCTTTTCTATCACACTGATATTTAAGTTGGATATTTGTGCCTTAAATAACACCTTGGAATTCTCCTGTGTCCGAATCCAAATTGTTCAAACCTGGCATCCGTAACCCAGCCCACTATAATATTCTTTGTTTAAAGTATTTGGCGAAAGAATACGAAGCCTCTCCTGATTAAAGTGCTGCGTCTCGTGGAACATCCTACTTTAGCTATTGCGAGCAGTTAAAGACAGATTTAAATCAACCTTTTGGCAAAGAAAATATAAAGGAGAAAAAAGGCTATTGGTAAATAACTCGTGAAAGTCCGACTAGTCCGACGGCTCTGGCGGGCGAAATTAGCTTATCTAAAAATAGATCTAGCTTAAGCTATGAAACATTCCTATACAACAACAAGGCCCCAGTGAGGGAAACCCGGGACTTGACCAATCACATGATACTGGTACAGGTCCAACAAGAGAGCGGAAAATTAACGCAGCGGGCTCGAACTCGCCACCTTTTAATGATTTCCGCGTGCTTTCTCATTGTACTAGCACCCTTTCTTCTTCTTCTTCTTCTTCTTCTTCTTCTTCTTCTTCTTCTTCTTCTTCTTCTTCTTCTTCTTCTTCTTCTTCTTCTTCGTTCACTTGTACTAGCACTCTTTAACATTGTCAACTTGAAGCGAGTGTTTATTCAACTTCCCATAACAGATTGTACATTTGTACTTAAAAGAACGCCACTTTTTTACTTTTCGCCTGCCGACAGCATTTCCCTTTCTGATTTTTCGTCCAAATACTCTCTCCTTCTCCTCCGGTGACTTGTGGTTGAATGAGCCTAGGGAACTGAAGATATTAAGGGCAGTGTAAACAATGCGGAAGTAGATGTCGGCGCACGAATACGGTATCGGACTACTATACTTTGTTAATCGACGAAATCTTCCCCTGTCAGTCTAAACTAGCCTTAATCGGAAAGTCATCGGAAATGGCACAGCCGAAGTCGGAGCAATCAACAACAGTCTTGTCGAAATAACCAGTGGTTAAGTGGAAAGACAGCGAGAAGCCAGACGCTATAAAAGGCATTATTATAACTGACATCGACCTCAGAGGTTTCCTTGTGGCCAATCTAGGAAACAGATTCTTTGAATGTCGACATAATTATACCATTAGAAAAAAAAGCTACTAGCGTTCGTATTTTTTTTAAATAACCTTTTAAAACAAAATTAATATTTCTGTAGTTTTGTTAAAGTGAATGGTTTTTGTGTTTTTAAGTATTTGAGATTTCTTTAAATGCGCACTGTGGCAATTTGAAATGGTTTCAAAAGGAGAATCGCACTATTTCGAAATATCTGTATTAATTTACTGGCCATACAAAGCCATCACATTTCATTTTAAGTGGCGTTAAAGATACACCGTTGTACGTGAAAGTGGAATCTTGCCTTAATGTAACTTCCAACTTTTGTTTCAGTTGGTTCCTGTGTTTCAATGCATTTTTTCATAGCCTCTTTGTTAACACCTTTAAAGGAAAAAAAAATCATATCACTCATTCTATCTCTTGGTCAGAGCTGTACTGGAGATAAGTTTATCACTGTGTAGTGCTATTGCAAAACCAGTGATCGAACGGTGTTCATTTTTGTTATAACAAATAGCTTTACTCTCTGGTTTCTTTCTTTATAAACTAACTTAATATAGGTATGCCAAGAGCGGTGATATTCAAATACTGATAAGTTGAAAACTATTTCTATGTACAGATTTAGGACGATCAGCGCTGCAGTAGAACGTAGTTTGAATACGTATTTATTTTGATGATTGTGTTAATTATTATCCACTTGTCATTATCCTAAAAGTCTTTTTTCTCGAAATCTATTAGAAATAATTATTAAAGAAAAGATTATTGTATTGCTGGTACGTTTGCAAGTTTGGGGTTCCAATCTGACTAACTGCAAATATTTTCCCTTAATTTAAACTTCAGTCTATCTCTAACCACTGCCGGAAAATACATACAAATCTATTAGTAGAAGTAGTAGCAGCAGCAGCATTGGTAGTAGTAGTAGTAGTAGTAGTAGTAGTAGTAGTAGTAGTAGTAGTAGTAGTAGTAGTAGTAGTAGTAGTAGTAGTAGTAGTAGTAGTAGTAGTAGTAGTAGTAGTAGTAGTAGTAGTAGTAGTAGTAGTAGTAGTAGTAGTAGTAGTAGTAGTAGTTGTTGTTGTTGTTGTTGTGGTAGTGGTCGTCGTGGTGGTGGTGATGGTTGTAGCAGCAGCACCCACATTTATAGCAGTAATTACATCATTAATAAGCTGAATTGTACTCGACCTGCATTTTTATTGTATTTTTACTCTACTTTCCTTCGTGGTGAAATCGTTACCAAGGCACAGTGTAGATAAAATTTTGTGGAACGGAAGGAACCATAGCAGCTTGTGTGGCTGGGAAGCCAAGACACTTTAGCAAGATTTTTAGCGATGCGCTCTGACATGGATGGACTATTCGACCCAAAGGACGTTGAATTTATAGTCTAATACAACCGGACATTAAGCACTAACCCCGGACCTCCTCGATTTATCCTAACTTAAGTTTTTTTTTTTGGTCTGAGTTTTTGTGTTTGGGTTTTTTCGCTTCCTCTTTGCGTACATCTTTTTATCGCTATGCGTCCACCCGTCCTCCTCGGTCTCTATATCCTCACTCCATTCTCTCACAAGTTTGTTGGGGTTTGGGGGGGGGGGGAAGGAGGTCCAGGGGTAGAAAGGTCCCAAGTTCGAATCCTGGCGGTTGCGTACCTTACTGTTTTGGTCAGTCAATGTGTACCTTACTGGGTCAGTATATGTGACCGGCTGAGACAGGAGTCATGGTATCCCCGCTCTGTCTCGTGTGTGGCAGCACATAAAATTGTCAGACGTCCGTCTTGGGGCCCGTCCACAATATAGCGTATTTAGTGCCGATGTTGGACGTTAAAACCAACTCAACTCAACTCACAAGTTTGTTTTTCTTTAGCATAGACTTCATGTCTCCTTGTACTGCAAGTCTTAACATGCAAAACTAGTTATTTTGTTACTATGTCAGTGTAATTAACATTCCACTATTCCCCTTGTTGCCTTTCACGATTTCTCTCTATTATCCATTCCTATCTTACTATCTGTCTGTCTGTCTGTTTAACTGTCTCTCTCTACCTCCCTTACTCTCTCTCTCTTTCTCTCTCTCTCTCTCTCTCTCTCTCTCTCTCTCTCAGCATCTCTGCTTGGGTCTCTTTGAGTATCGCTCTGCTTCGTGCTAACTGATAATCGTCATGGTGTTGCCAATAATTATTGCCCCAGTTAGTTTAGAAAAAGCGGAATATAGCCTACGATAAATAATTCTTCTTATAAAAAAAAGAAATACAGGCCATATTTTATAACTCATCTTAACAAGTTTTGCTCATCACAAACACACAAAAAAAAATAATCATTTTGAGTAAATATTCACTTGAAAGAAAGGACCAAACAATACAATTTTTAGCAGCAGTTTTCTTCTCTGTGAACGTTCTCTCTATTCACTAACTATAATAATAGTATCAATTTTGGATCGCGCATTTGCCCAACATTACTCTAAAAATGAATAGCCCTCCATGCCCCCCCCCTTTTCTCCGTCCCCTTCTCTCTCTCTCTCTCTCTCTCTCTCTCTCTCTCTCTCTCTCTCTCTCTCTCTCTCTCTCTTCTGTTTCTCTCTGCATCTGACTCTAGCTCATTGTTTTGTTTTCTCTCGATTAAGCTATGTTTTGATAGTATTTCATTTTCATGGTATCTATCTTTTTCTATTCATACTCTTTCCACCCACAAGCTTATTCCCCACCCAATCGCAAGCTTAACAGCGGTACCTTGAAAAAAATGAAGCGAATTTACTAACAAATTCTGCCCACAAAAAAGACTTTGGTATCACTGGAAACAAGGTCGCATACACTTCCCAAAATTTTTTTTTTTTTAAATTATGTTAGAATTATTTTTTATGCCTATTAGTTTCAAAAAATGAACTTAAAAAAAAAAAGTTATGAAAGCTTATGTAACAAGTGCGGAAACTAGATCTCTTGAATTTTTTTAAAGATTAAAAATCTCCTCATCCCCTACCCTTCTCCCACTCTCCCTCCCTCCTCCCTTTATCTGTTTCCCTGGCCCAATCTGTACCTGTCCAGGCAGGCCTGTCTAAAGCCGTGCACTGGAGCCGACCCCTGGCGTGATCCTAGATTTTATGGAAATGAGCTCTCATCGCCTGGCCCGACCGGCGGATGCTGCTAACCCAATCACAAGACAGTCTGCATACACACTGCTTAGCTATCGTGTCCTAAACTGGTTAACCGCCCCCCCCCCCCCCCTATATAAAAAAAGATTATAAGAGAAGGGTAGATACTTCTAGATCCGTTACAAAAAGGTTATCTCAAAGCTGTCTAGAACTCCCCACCCCACCAAAAAATGATTATATGGGAAAATGCTGACAAAGATTTAGATTCCATGCATGCGAAATTTCAACTGAAAGAAGAGCGTAGTATGGCCGCTTTTTTCCCGTTGAATTGTGATTGATCAGCTCTTTTTGTATGATGTATTTCAGACATCTATGTCTTTGCAGTCGGACAATTTTTTCTTGAACAGGTTTATGATGTCAGCAAAGGCTGTCAATGTTGTCACCTTAGTTCTACAAAGTCCGATCTTATTTGTAAAATATTCAAAATCTTTAGTGAATTGCAAAGAGTGCAATGGGATATTATACAACTGAATTTACTAGATCTAATTGTTATGGAAAATTTAAATGCCTGTGTCTGTAAAAATCTACATGTTAATTGAAGTCTCTCCTACATCATTATGTTACTTATCATATTAATCTAATTCTTATCCCGAACAGTAATAAAGTTTATTCAAAACTGACCATTAGTGTCACATCAGTTGCATCATGTCCTATGGCATTTCTAATATACCTTGAATATTTAGCATCAATCTTCAGAAATGAGAGAGGGCATACACATGAAGAGAAAAATGTTATAGAAACACGCGTCAGATCCATCAACACAAAGGGACATATCTAAGTGGCAATATTCATATTTAAAAAAAATGAAAGAAAGAAAGAAACATTATTTCGTACAAATAACCCTCTTTGCGTGTGGTTCGCAGCCCTGTGTAGCATTAACTTTAATTTTTTTTTTCGTGCACAGTGAACGGAGATCTCTTAGAGTTTAACGTGTATGAAGTCTCAGGAAAATTCCTACGCGGCGACCTGACCTCAGAGCGGGGTATCCGGGCCTGACTCCTCAATCAGTAGGGAGAAACAAGTGGGCCAGCGCGGGGGGTCGTACCACGGACTTCTTGCGTGGATGGCGGCTTTAATGAAGCACATTATAAAATCAATCAATGCTGTCTTACAAGCAGAACAGAAATGATAACAAATTTGTGTGTCTTGTTTGCATTTGTTCAACAGATCCCTTAGAACCAAATTGTGGAGCAAATCTATATGAATCAAGAAACTTACTTGCAGCGGCCTAATACACCTGAATTTTTGTGTTGGGTGACACGATAATATATCAGATTAATTTTACGCTTTCCATGTGCCGAAGTTTACTTTAAAAGGAAAATAATTGTCATTTGATGCGGTGGAATCGGAGAACGTGAAATAGTGATCGTAGATCTAACAGCGAGGATTCGGAGTATGTGGGTCGGAATAATTAAGGCGGTTGTTTCCTTCTTTAAACCTGAGTAAAAATGTCTGAGATTGGTCAAACGCCAATAATTAAGGCGGTTGTTTCCTTCTTTAAACCTGAGTAAAAATGTCTGAGATTGGTCAAACGCCTTCATTTAAAAACAGTTTTGGTTGCACTCTAGTGTCATAGACTTCCGTACAATGAGGGTTAGGCATGCTCTAGTCAAATATGTATACTGTCTAATATGCACATCGTTCTGAGGGGGGGGGGGGGCGCGTTAGCCCTGGGGTAGAACACCGTGGTTCTAATGTGAACGGCTGAGACAGGAGTCATGAAATCGCTCTATTTCCATATGAACCATTTCTCTCACGTTCTCCCCCATCGACTTTCCCTCTCTCTCTTTTTCTCTTTCTGTTTGTCTCTCTTTTCTATCTCTCTCTCTGTCTCTTTCTCTCTCTATCTCTCTCTCTCTCTCTGTCTCTCTCTCTCTCTCTTTCTCCCACTATCTCTTTTTCTCTCTATTCATTTAAAAACCCTGACTTTTTATTCATACTTGTAACATTTCATTGAGAAATTCAAGGGTGGTCATGATGTCAGGTTTTTAGAAGATTGAAAACATCGTGTTGCGAGACCAAACCTTCAGGTTAACGTGAATAAAATAAAGATATATGGAGATGCTTCAGTTTAATACCAATGTTTATTGGGCCGCACTTAACGTTTTTCTGGCCTAGTTTGGCGTCAGCGATGACATGAATCGATCTAACTTCATGCAGGACCCATCATTTAGGGTAGGTCAGATAGATGCTATCAACGTTAGCTAGAAATGTGTGTAAATAACGCCATATTTTATTCACCGTTTCCTAGAAAGAGATTCATAACAGAGCATAAAATTTATGCTATTCACATATATAATGACGGGTTATGTGATAAAACTCGTTATGCGCCACCTGTTTAAAAACTGAGAAAAAGACATACATTTTATTTATTGTAATCATTATATTTCATTTTGCCACCGTTTAATGCTTATCACGAAATCTACAAGCGTGATTATATACTGATAATGGATAACGAGATAACAATTAACACTTCAAAACAAACGTTTTTAAAATGTTTTTTTTTTATATTTGTGTATACCTCTACGACAAAGTCGTATAATAAAAGGATGAACACACTGAAACAGTCATTGATAGTTGATTTTTATAGTTAACCATAGACCTTGCACTAACACATGGGCACATTCGGAACTTCGAGCCCTCAATCTCCGTTATCCAGCCAAGAGTACTGCAAACTGAACTTTTCGCATCGAAAATAATATAATAATAAAAAAAGAGAGTACTACTTCAGTACAAAGGTCGTGCCGGAATCTGCTTGGACTCAACGAGCCACTCGCGGCTAGTTTCCTTTTAATGGGAGGGGCGGGACTTGACCACAACAATTGCCGGATGTGTGGACTCTGATGATAGCTTTCATGATCCTGATCGGACTAATGGTGACAGGGGAGAGAGAGAGAGAGAGAGAGAGAGAGAGAGAGAGAGAGAGAGAGAGAGAGAGAGGGAGAGAGAGAGAGAGAGAGAGAGAGAGAGAGAGAGAGGGAGAGAGAGAGAGAGAGAGAGAGAGAGAGAGAGAGAGAGAGAGAGAGAAAGAGAGAGAGAGAGTGGAGGAGGGAGAGAGGGAGAGAGAGGGAGAAAGAGATAAGAGATGAAAGAGAAAAACATTACATTTTTCGCCGATAAGTCAGTATGAGAAGGGTTCTTGGGTACAAAAAAAAGTTAGTGACATTTTTTTGATCGCGTGTAAGGCATTCATTTTGGGCCATGAATTACGAAATTCTAATTTTTCCTGGATGCTATTCAAAGCCTTGTGTCCTTGGGAAAACAAACAGAGAACAAAGAAAAAACAAACAGAAAAATGAGGAAAAAAAAGACCGGACAACGACTTAAACAATAACAAATTATAACAAAGAAAGCTTCTCTTGCGTAATTTTTTATCTGACACAGTAATGATTACAAGGTTTGCCTTTTACCAGATAATATTTTTATTTATGATGTACCCTCGGGGGAATTGAATGTAAAACTATTCTATTGATTTCCAGAAAGAATCGCCTCACGTGCCAAGAATAAAAAAAAAAGCTTTACGTATAAAACTGAGTTATTTGTATATCCTTAATGTAGTTAGTAGACATATTTACGTAAAACTAGAAGGTTGAACTAGAAATTGGTATTTAAAACTTTTGCTCGCAAATTGTAACGCATGAAATCATGTTGGTAAAACACAACGAACCAAGACACACAAAATATTTTAGGTGCCAAACGATGCATAGTTTTTTCCCTCTTCCTTATAAGGTTTAAACATCCATCACACACATTTTTCTTTAAATGAGGGCTTTTTGGTTTTGTATATATGCACATCCCGTCGATTCAATCTTTATGTTGGACTTCAAGCAAAAAAAACAACAACTTTGAAACGAATACGTAGAAGAAAAAAAGCAGGGTGCATGACGTATTCGATTCATATATTTTTACTTGTGTTATTTCATTGCAAAAGCAAAAAATAAGTCAGCCTACTTCTAAGCTTTTCTGATGATGCATTAAACCACCTGGCAGAGAAGGATGGCTTTTTAAAACATTCCACCGCTGAGCAGAAAATCTTCGAACATTATGTGAAATACACTGAATGTATGCCATCTGCGATTCAGTGAAATACGGTCTGAAGAGAAGTTTTAAATTGTCGGCCTTTATTCATCTAATTCTAGCTATAACTCATCGATGGTCTACGATTTTGTCATACCAAAGAAACTTATTGGTTGAGTAAAGAATATATAATTGGATCTAATTCAATATGACGTGTTCAGCTTTAAGCATGAATCGCGTAGATAATTGTTCTATTAAATAATTCTACTGTACACAGGAGATTTTCAAGGAAATTCTGAAGCAGGGGTAATAAATCATGCACTTAATGTCTTTCCGATAGATACCTGTCCCTAGGGGGAGCGATGGCTCGTAGGAGACATGCATGCTGTGGACAGATAATTACTAGCTTGGACTTGGATGTTTCAACCTGGTTAAAATACCAGGCATCTCCTCACCAGCAACATCAGCTGAAAAATCATCAGAGATTCAATACAGTGAGTAGTAGAAATATAAGTAATAATGATAGATTTTAACTGAATCATAAAAGGGTTATTGTTTATTTCCTTTTTGTTTGGTTACGTACGTTATTTTTGTCGATATTGTTTTTTCAGCCACAAAAACAGTTGCAGTAGTCGTAGTAGTAGTAGTAGTAGTAGTAGTAGTAGTAGTAGTAGTAGTAGTAGTAGTAGTAGTAGTAGTAGTAGTAGTAGTAGTAGTAGTAGTAGTAGTAGTAGTAGTAGTAGTAGTAGTAGCAATAGTAGTAGCAGTAGTAGTAGTAGTAGTAGTAGTAGTAGTAGTAGTAGTAGCAATAGTAGTAGCAACAGCAAATAGTAAAAGTACAAGACAAATAAGGCAGTCAACAACTATAGAGTTTTTAAAGGATAGAGCTAGACCTTATTACCCGAGAGGATTGAATAACAAAAGGGAAACCTTTTGCTTTTGTTTCTAAGGGAAACCTTTTGCTTTTGTTTCTATGTACTTGAATTTTTCATCTGAGGCACAACAAGTGCTTCTTTTGTTCTTCTTAATATTTTTGGTGTACTGCTCTTCCCTATTTGCTTTTTGTTGTTCCAACAAAACAAACTCATATATATATATATATATATAATACAGACTTTATATTTTGTACACGTATATATAAATTAATATACATACGGAAAAATTATTATCGATTTTTACCAGAATTATCTACGTACAAGGTCGAAACGATCATTATTTAGCACTTGAAACTAAATCACGATTTTCCTTTATACGTTTTTTAAATGCTGCTCTATTTTAAATACGCCAGAGCAAATCACTCAACCCAGTCGGTAGCTTCTTTGTCTTATGATTGGTCGATAAGTCGTTCAAAAATAATTGGCACCCTAGTCTCCGAAACAAGTAAAACATGAAAATAATAATTTACTTGACTTAAACGCATACAATTATTTTCGTGACAACTCTATTCTACACATTGTATATATCGAGGATTGACGTTCCGTAAAAAAACAACAAAAAACAATAACAACAACAATAACAACAACAAAAGAGCATTACAATAGTTTTTGTTTAGTTGTTAAATCAGTCTTCCTGCGAAAACTTTGTGCTGAGCATATCCAAACGACATAAAACTGAAATTCATGAATTATATAATTTAAGAAAAAGGTCTTTTCCCTTTTTATAGCTTTTAGACAAGTGCCGTATAACGAGTTACGTGGGTCTTTTAAAAATACTCCATTTTCTTCAGTTTTTAGACACGATGAAAAGATATTTAATTATAGGTTCTGAGTGATAGTTAAGGTCGACCTCACTCATCTGGATCTATCTTAATATGATTAGTCCTGGCAGAAACCAGTGCTAATGTCTGGTGAGACTGGGTCCTGGAAATGGCCTAGATAATGTATGAGTATTCAATTCAACCATCTCTATACATCTTCATTTAATTCATACTAACCTACATATCGATTCCACAACATGATGTCATTGGCGTCTATAAAGAAGCGACATGAAGACCAGTGAGGTCTTGTGAGAATGAATAAAATGGGAGAGAATGTAAAAGGCTAGAAAGAGAGCGAGGGAGATGAGTAGAGTAGAGTAGAGTTGGTTTTAACGTCCAACATCAGCACTATATAGGCTATATTGTGGACGGGCCACAACACGGACGTCTGACAATTGTATGTGCTGCCACACACGAGACAGGGCGGGGATACCATGACTCCTGTCTCAGCCGGTCACATTATACTGACACCGACCCAACCAGTAGGGAACGCAACCGCCACGATTCGAACTCGGGACCTTTCGCGTCGAAAGCCGATGTTCTACCCCTGAGCCACCGCGCTCCCCAGAGCGAGGGAGATAAAGAGCGAGAAAGAGAGAGAGAGAGAGAGAGAGAGAGAGAGAGAGAGAGAGAGAGAGAGAGAGAGAGAGAGATAGAGAGAGAAAGAGAGCGAAGCGATACAAAGAGAGCAAGAAACAGAGAGAAAGTGAGAGAGAGAAAGAGAAAGAAAGAGAGATAGAGAAAGAGAGAGATAGAGAGAGAGAAGGGGGAAGAAAAGAAAAGCGAGATAGAGAGAGAAAGTGAGAGATAGAAAATGAGAGAGAAAGAGAGAGAGAGAGCGAGATAGAAAGCGATAAAAATAGAGCGAGCGAGTTTAAGACTACTAAGACTACTGTCACTTATACCACTACGACCAAAATCAGCACTCGAACTTTTGTTTCTGAAAGAAATATAGGAATAGGTTTTCAACAAAAGCAGCCATTTGGAAAACCCGATACACTATAAAATTGAATTGATTTGGAACTAAACAAAAAATGCACAGGTACATTCTATTTATGAAGTCGTAACACTTTCATGAATCAAATTACGCTGTATATAAGTATTCCTTTTATATAAAATTTATATTAAAATGTGGTAAAGTGGAGCTCTATTCTAATGAGGTCTATACCTTGTCCGTTTTGGATTTCCTGAGAAAATCAGAGACATATTGTAGGATATTTCATTTACATCTCTTGGTTATAATGGGGGTCATGAAAATATAGGCCGAAAGCTATTGAGATTTTTCCTCAGGGATTCTGATTTTAATACCACTAGACCACTAAGCTCCCTACTTATATATAAGGGAGCGTCGTGGTCTAGTGGTATAACTATAGTCGCTTTAAGTGGCAATGTGATTTGGTGCCGCTGCATCTATAAGTCGAGGGTTCTAATCCCACAAAGTGCAATCATTGTTCGGCCCTTTTCATAAAAAAGCCTACCTCTACCACTGTAGAAAAATACCTAACAAATAAAAAAAAATAGAAAAAATTCCGGATCTACCAATAATTAATCCAGTGGTCTGCCTCTCCTAAAATCTAGTAGTAGTAGTAGTAGTAGTAGTAGTAGTAGTAGTAGTAGTAGTAGTAGTAGTAGTAGTAGTAGTAGTAGTAGTAGTAGTAGTAGTAGTAGTAGTAGTAGTAGTAGTAGTATCAGTAGCAGTAGTAGCAGTAGTATTGTAGTATAAGTAGAAGTAGTAGTTGTAGTAGAAGTTGACTATTGTAAGGATAGGTCCTTCGTTATTCCTTACAATTTTTACTTTTTTTATTATACTTTCAATACACGTTATAAAGTGTGTTTCTAATGGTGGCCAAGAGAGATTTTTTAGCTAATGTCGGGTTGGGTTAAGCTTAGATATATTGCTTTAAGTGCAGCTGTAGTCCATACTAATTTTACTATCACATAAAATAGATTATTAACATTTTGAACCCCCCCCCCCCCAAAAAAAAAAAAAAAAAAAAAAAAAAAAAAAAAAAAAAAAAAAAAAAAAAAAAAAAAAAAAAAAACAACAAAAAAACAACAAAAAAAAACAAAAAAAAACAAAAAAAAATACAAAACAAAAAAAAACGAAAAAAAGTTAACAACAGGCCCACATTTGTATGCCATTAACCACAAAGAACTAAAGTCAAATTTTCCTATATCACCCAATGGATTGTTAAAAGTATAATTCTTTAGGCTGGATCGGTGTCAGTAAATGTGACCCGTTGAGACAGGAGTCATGGTATCCCAATACTGTCTCAATATTTGTTTACGAAATGATCTTTCTGCTGACATTATACGTTAATAACAGAATTAACTCAACACAGCTTTTCCAAACCCCTTTGGTGATGGATCTTCTAACAAGTGTTTAAGGTCTAAAGAACAATAACATTTTACATTTTTCTTAAGCTACTCACTTTTTAAATTAGGCATTCTGTTCTTTCACTTCAATATCTACATTCGTTCTCACTTTACATTCCTCAAGTATAGTATCGCTTACTATTATTTCTCTCTTTTCCTCCACTCTCTTTTAATTTCTTTGTCTCTCTCGCTCTATCTCTCTCGCTCTCTCTCTCTCTCTCTCTCTCTCTCTCTCTTTCTCTCCACAATTTGTTGTATTTATGTATAATAATTATGTTTGATTCATGAATAAATAATATGAAACCAAAAGTATGTCTAGGTTAGCGACTTCTTTGGTGGATATAGACTCATCTAGGAAGAGAAATTGTAAAACGTAACACGCGTTCTGGTTCAGCATATGACCTTGTACGGCTAGTCGCAGTAAAAAATGTAAGAAATGACAGAAATCATGTTTTGAAAGTTCTTGAGAAAATGGAGTATACTGGTAATACTTCTTTATTATTAATTATATGGCGTTGATGTTGATGTTAAAAATGATGATGGTATTCTTGATGATGAGATGATAATGATGATAATGATTATGTTGATGATAATGATGGTGGTGGTGATGATGATGATGATGATGATGATGATGATGATGATGATGATGATGATGATGATGATGATGATGATGATGATGATGATGATGATGATGATGATGATGATGATGATGATGATGATGATGATGATGATGATGATGATGATGATGATGATAATGGTGATGATTATGATAATAATAATGATTGAGGATATACATAGTAATATGTGCATAGAATAATTTTAATGACATTAATCATAATTTTTGGCAGTAGGTTGATACGAGTATTGAAGAAAACTATGTGAATTACTATTCTCATTTAGTTTGTAAAAAATGCGATGTACATGCATTGAACCTTGTAAATCTCTTTAAGTTGAAATGCCGACAATGCGCTGTCTCTGTGTGTCATCACGAAAATTTGTTAGATGTTAATCTTGGAACCCGCCCACAATATATCTAGATATTTATAACTTCTGCTGACGAACATCAAGAACCCAACCAAATAAAATAAAAAATAAAGACACTACCAATAACCTGTTCATTATATGTAAGGTTGGTCTAAGCATATTTATGACTTTTTCTCCATCAAGTAGACAAGCCCAAACCACAATGTACGTGACTTACAGAATTGGCTCTAGCATGACTCCATATCACTAGAGTCTTGGTAATTATATAAGGGATGCATTTAGATCTACTTGACGTCCAATGGAATCGCTATTTGTTTTCCCCAATTTTGACCCCACTTGCTTTGATGATCTATAACAGAAGTGTGCTTTCTAATTTTAAATATTTTTTACCAATGCTGATATATTTAAGTCAAATCATTTTTTTTTCAATTTAAACTCACATAAACTTGACCTTATACTTGTACATACTAATACATTATCATCAATATCATAATTTTGTAATTCTAAATATTTAAACAAGAGCAAAATGATAAAATGACATTTTAAAGGAAATGAGAGAAAAAAAAACAACCTTATTCAAACATTTTCAAATTAATGTGTTGAACTTTGCACTTAAATGTATTGATTTTCGCAGTACAATGACTTGTATTAAAAACAAAAGTTGTTTCATTTCAGCTATGATTAACGGTTCAGGATCATTTACTTAGAAGATACACTCACAGTGACCACAATAAAGCCTCTCTCTGAAATTCAGTCGAGGCAAGACAACGTGGCTAATTATTTGTGGTTAAAACTGTCAGTTCCAACAATATTATGTTACAATGAAGCCAATGATATTTATTCATCCACCCACACAACCAGAGAGGATTACTGAGAAACCAAAAAAGAAATAAATTAATAACGACTTTGTTCTGACTCATTTGGGATACCAACGCAAAGGGTGAGCTTTACAAAGTGTTTGCATGGTCTTAGTCTCCGTAATGAAATAC
Organism: Elysia chlorotica; assembly: GCA_003991915.1. Taxonomy (NCBI): domain Eukaryota; kingdom Metazoa; phylum Mollusca; class Gastropoda; family Plakobranchidae; genus Elysia; species Elysia chlorotica. The sequence goes on along the minus strand of RQTK01001208.1, from coordinate 36,841 downwards.
AATGGTCTAAGCTTACTTCAATCTTTGAAAAGAAACATTGTGTTTAAACATATGAGAGTATCCTGGGGATAACATGAAACAAGAAATACCATCAACATGGGAACTGAGAGGCAAGATGAAAATAATACAACTAAAGGTTATAAAAGTATATAGAAACGTTTCATCTTGATTGGCGTCATCAGACTAATATTAGACTGTAGAAGCTTACAACCTGTGGAGAAATATGCGTTAGAGGGGAGGTGCCGGTTAGCTAGTCGGCCAATACTCACATAGAAAACACTAAGCTAAAGGTCATTGCTGAAATATTAGTTAGTAACATAGATGACTGATAGCAACATTAAAAAACGCTCAGAAACATCTAGAATATGTGTAAAAGAAAGAATATGATGTGTTGACAGTGGAACTAATAATTATCTAATAATTATATTCCCTATAGCCATGGAGTGCCTTGTTGGTTGTGATTGACGACCATGTCCATCCACAACTCTCTGTGTCCTCGCATTTCACAGGTCGATCCCTTTGCTCCCGCCCATCCATCTTCCTAAACACCCACAGATATTTTTTCTCTCTTTCTTCTTCCCACTCTCTTTCAGATTATTTATCCAGTTGCACTAACACGTACTAAACTATAGTTGTGTATGATAATATGGCCAGCAAATTTTGCTTGTTATGTCCTAGTTTTATTGCGGATATTTAATCCGGTGCCTGCTTCTCTTAAGACTCTTTTATTTGTCTTTCTGGTTTTCTATGATACTTTGACAACCATTCTTTTGCTTCACTTTATTGGTTGGTACTTTCATTTTTCAGCTGTTTACTCTCAATAGATATTTTTTTAGTATTATCATTAGATCCTTTCTGTCTATGTCAATACTGTCTAGCAACTGCATGATGATTTTATATTTTAGCTTGTCAAACGATTTTTTGTAGTCTATAAATTAAATATATACGTTTTTATGAATCTCTAGAGCCATATCGCATTTTGTTCTCGATATAAATAATTATGGCATAAATCGTTCCTTTAAGTCGACAAAGCCACATTATTCTGGGACTATTTCTGGTTTTATTTTATTTTGAGCCTCATATTATCAGCCGCAACAGAAATTGCATGATGTAGGTCATTCGACTTATCATTCTATGTGATTCACCTGCAGTTCTTCCTGCCGCTTTTCGGTGTTACTGGACCATTATTTTTTACCTATCTCCAGAATTTATGAGTAGTGCGTTTTTTTTACTCAGTGTACGTCCAATATGTTCGCACTAGATCCCATGTGAAAGTGCAAGGTTTCATGCTGAGAACAGCGCATGGCCCTGTCGTTTAATTATATGCTGAGCGTCTTGGAACCTTGGAATAATTATATCAGCATGTTAACCACGGCCAATGAGGTGGAAAATGCGATGATCTCCAGCCCAAAACTGTGAGATGGCACTGGAATCGATAATGCACTAAGGTGGAAATGTTAGGAATAGACTAAGATCTCGTTATAGACCTTGTTATAGAATATGTAATTACAGGATAAAAGCAGCGTTTGATTTGGTACTTTGGGGGAAAGATTTGATGTATTGTTAGCATGATAATAATGTGTGGATCTCTCCAGAGTTTCAGTGCACTGTAGCATGAATAATTCACTGTTCATTTACTAATTCATCAGCTTTGGAAATATCAATAGTCACTGAATAAAAACTTCATAAAACCTGATGAATCTATCTTTGCCACATTATATTCAAAGAGAAGCGTTCTCTTCTTCTTCTTTGCGTTCACTCAAATGGACAGCCCAGTCTCTAAAATGACATGTTCAGCTCTTGTCAGTGCATGATAAGCATCATAGAAGCGTTCTTAAATCTTCAAATTAATTGTGTATAGGCTACTTCACATTAATTTTTGTGACAAAGTCAGATTTTCTTTTTGCAATTGGGTAAAGGTGTTATTCTAACATACAAATGGATGAAACAGAGAAGGACATCGATCTCTCTCTCAACCTCTCTCTCTCTTTCTATCTGTTTCACTTTCCCTCTCTGGTTCACTCTCTCTCTCTCTCTCTCTCTCTCTCTCTCTCTCAACAGAACACATCATTATATTATTAAATCATTTCTGTGAGAAGTTGATAATTTAAAAAAGGCAGCCTTGTATTTGTCAACATCAACAATCATACTAGCTGATTCAGCAAAAATTGTGTAGGATTTTTATAACATAGGGTGAGTACTTCATGCTTTGAAAAAAGACACAATAGTAAAGAAAATAAAATAGTGAAAGTGAGCGAGTTTGTTTTTACGGCTCGCCAGCACTGAACATTTATTTTGTGCCCAAGGGGAAGAGCGTCGGTAAGATCTTATAATACACACAGCGTTGACAATGAAGGAATGGACACAGTAAATCTCTAAACAAACAAAAAAGAAAAGATGTAAACATATGTGTACGATGATGAGCCTTACCAGAATTATAATATTTCAATACTGTCTTCTCTTTCTCCCAGCCCACTAATAAGCCGGTTTGATAATTCGGAATGTCGTTTTCTCTGTTAACATGGAAGGGAGCCTGTACGACCTCAGCCCTGAGATGAAACAAATTACAGCCGTTGACACAGCCCAGATTGCTTAAAAAGAAAACAGTGTACTTTCTTATCTTCCATGTGATTATTTTGTCACGTGATGTTCTTTAAATGTGTGCTTTTGCCTGTCTTTTATCTATTGTCTGTGTGGCTATATGGGTCTCCCTCTCCCGCTCTCTCTCTATCTTTCTTTCTCTCTCTCTCTCACTTACTCTTTCTTTTTCTGTCTGTGTCTTTCTTTTATTCCTTGTAACTCAGCTCCGTCTCCCTCATCTTTCTCTCTTCACTCCCTTTTTCTTTTCTATTTCGTCTCCTCACCCCCTTCTATGTCTCTGTCTGTTGCTCTCTCTCTCCTCTCTCTCACCCCTCTCTCTTTCCTCTCTCTAGAAGGCTCGTGGGTCCAGGGGTAGAACATCGGCTTCCGACGCAAAAGGTGCCGAGTTTGAATCCTGGCGGTTGCGTTCCCTACTGGTTGGGTCGGTGTCAGTATAATGTGACCGACTGAGACAGAAGTCATGGTATCCCCGCCCTGTCTCGTGTGTGGCAGCACATAAAATTGCCAGACGTCCGTCTTGGGCCCCGTCCAGAATATAGTCTTTATAGTGCTGATGTTGGATGTAAAAACCAACTCAACTCAACTTTTCCTCTCTCTCACTCCCTCTCTCTTCGTCCCCCCTCTCCTTCTCTCTCCCTCTCTCTCTTTTTGTTTTAGCTTCAATGTAAAATAAAATAATGTCAATGCAATTTCGTACAAAAAGGAATGTTATTAAATGTTGAAACCAATAATAAAAACACAATGTTGGACATTTCTTTTTATTTGAAAATAACATTATAAAGCTGCAACGGTCTCTTGTTAACATGGAACTTTCAAATTTCGACTTCAGTATAGATAGAAGAGAGCAGTGGGAAAAATTCTTGCATTAAGTACATTTAAACGAAAAAAGAGGCTGGAAAATACAAATTTAGAGAGAGAGAGAGAGAGAGAGAGAGAGAGAGAGAGAAAGAGAGAGAGAGAGAGGGAGGGAGGGAGATACAAAAAACTGGAGCGAAAGTTAGGGAGGGAAATATAAAAAAAAGCATAGTGTGGAGGCAGAGAGAAAGAGGTTTGCGCAGATACAATATAAACAGGAGATTGTGAGAGGAGGTATCTCGTGAAATAGGGGGTGCGGTGGTCCTAGGGTAGAACATCGGCTTCCGACGCAAAAGGTCTGGGTTCGAGCCCTGGCGATTGCGCTCCCTACTGGTTGGGTCGGTGTCATGTGACCAGCTGTGACAGGAGTCATGATATGCCCGCCTTGTCTCGTGAGTGGCAGCCCATAAAATTGGCAGACGTCAGTCTTGGGGCCTGTCCACAATATAGCCTATATAGTGCTGATGTTGGACGTTAAACCAACTCAACAACATCTTGTGAAGTGAAGTAAAGAAACGTTCAATATTTTTGAAATGTGTAAGTGTAACGATACCAGCAATACAATAATCGAAACTATAACTTTTACCACACAAAATTCCAGAACAAGATTTAAGAAACAAAAACAAACAAAACTTTAAGAAGAAAAAAACCCGAAGCAAATTAACTGTAACACAGGGAGGCTAAGCAAATACCCGTTCTTTATTTTCTGAACATTCTTATTCCTAAATGAAAAAGAAACTTAAGACAATAAGGAGCTATTTGAAAAACACATTAATACGTTTTTGCTTTTTTTGTTGTTGTTGTTTTTTAACCCGACACATGTTTTATTTTGTTTTACTCCACACATTTTTTAATTTTATTTAACCCGGCACATTTTTTAAGTTTGTTTTACCCGTCACATGTTTTAATTTTGATTTACCCAACACATGTTTTATTTTGTTTTACCTGACACACGTTTTATTTTGTTTTACCTGACACATGTTCTATTTTGTTTTACCCAACACATGTTCTATTTTGTTTTACACGACACATGTTCTTTTTTGTTTTACCCGACACATGCTTTATTTTGTTCTACACGACACATGTTTTATTTTGTTTAACCCGACACATGTTTTATTTTGCTTTACACGACACATGCTTTATTTTGTTCTACACGACACATGTTTTATTTTGTTTAACCCGACACATGTTTTATTTTGTTTAACCCGACACATGTTTTATTTTGTTTTACTCGACACATGTTTTATTTTGTTTAACCCGACACATGTTTTATTTTGTTTAACCCGACACATGTTTTATTTTGTTTAACACGACACATGTTTTGTTTTGTTTTACACGACACATGTTTTATTTTGTTTTACCCGATACATGTTTTATTTTGCTTTACACGACACATGTTTTATTTTGCTTTACACGATACATGTTTTAATTATACTTGGTAAAATCTCCTGGAACGACAAGCCCCAAAGGGAGTTAATCTCAAGGGAAAATGTTAGAAACTCCCTCAAGGGTAGTAAAATCTATATGATTGTTGAAGAGACAGGAGATGGGTCCAGACGAACTTTTTCTCGTGGTCTTGCATCGAACCACGGTCTTAGCTGTCTAAAACCAGTGTAGACAGATGATATTGATGGGCGCTCTTGACCCAACGATAACGTCTAGATTCCATCGCTATGCTTTTGTTTCTTTCTCGTTTGCTTGCTTTGTTTTACCTGCTACCTTGTTATATTTAATTCATGCCTTTTTCAAGACATCTTGACCTGAAAATAAAATAGAAAGGTGGGACAAGATTGCTCGAACAATAGAGCGCGTGCCTTCATAACGGTTCTTCTAGGTTCGATCCTGAACCATGTCACCGTTGTTAACAACTCATTAAGTCGATATCGTTATAAGTGAACCTTGATCAGCTTAGATAAACGTTCGTGTATGGCTTCTGCTTTTCACCCAGTTCATAAATGAAGCATCAGTTCTTTTTCACAAAGAGTTTAAAAACCACCTCAAATTTAGTTGAGCTAACTCTGTTATCATGAATTGAAAATTGAAGTACATCAAGTGGAGATGAAGTGAGCTTATAATGACAATTTAAACCCAAAAAAAAAACATTTCGAATTTTTGCTTTCTCTTGAGATCTGAAGCACAAACCAGGAAGCATATCATGCAACAATGGATAGAGAAGGAACTGCACAACTCTGATTAACTTAAGTGGGTTTTTTTTTTCCCTCATATAAATCTAGTGATTCTTAATTTTAAATTTTGAGCAGAAAAAACAGTTAACCAACCCTCTCCCAATTTTTTGTCCCTTTTTTCAAATAACAAATCTACCTGGGTTCATTCTCAGTGTTGTGCAAGTTTTTGATAAGATGTGATTTTTAAAATAATGCAATACTAACATGTCCATAGGTCTACTATTGAAAATGGCTCTATGAAGTAAACATGTCTTATATCTGCCCATGCCTGGAGGTGGCTGGATGCTTTGAGAAGAGCACAATCAATAGCAGTGCTAAAGTTAAGAGCCTATGCCGCAAACACGCTAAAAATTTGTCAGCATGTGTTGCTACAACAACTAGTTCTGCTGCAATCATTCAGAAAACAGCTGTCATAATTGTTTGTTGTTGTTTTTTTGTTGTTTATTTCAGAACAAATTACTTTTCACCAGCAACAACACAGCTGTGGTATGTATAGACTACAAGTTTATAAATATATATTTATGTATAAATATGGCTTGGTTATGAAAGAGGCCTAATGATGCAGTAAACTAGAGATAACAACAAAGCATCCAGCTCAGACCACCAGGGCATCAGCAAAATCTGAACATTGAAAAAATAAGAATGAAAACACAACTCTGAGACTCAAAGGTAGTCATAGGACTGCCGTATAATCTCATTGTCTTCAACTAAACTAAAAAGTACACACAGAATAAGTGGCCAAAAGATTAACTCTGTAGGCTATCAACTCAAACTCCATTTTAATTTTCTTTTTATTTCTTGCAGTATATATATATATATATATAACAAGAAAGCTTTATTTTATTTTATTTTACTTCTCTTTCCTCTTTTGTATTTTAACTTTCATTATTTACCTCACACAGTTGTAAGTTATTTTTTTCAACGATTTAACTTCTAACATCGCCTCCAGCAAAATTTTAAGAAAAAAAAATTCACATCTTTCATTTTAAATTTCCTCGAGATTGCAAAAGTGAAAAAAGATTCTGCTGAATGAAAGCATTGATCATGTGCAACGATAAACAAATTTAAGATGCGAAAATTTCTCCCTACCAAGCAGCGCTAGCTCGGCAATGTGAAAACCTAAGTCACGCTTCTCCAATAAACGCCGCAAGAGAATAATCTTTTTGCCAGTGCAACTAAAACTCCATCAAAGTCTTTACAATGGTTGGAGAAATGCTGAGACCTTTTAGGGTCTTTTCTCTTGTACTCACCCGCCTAGCTTTACTCTGGTATTTCACGGCTTTCTTGGTGTCCATTTTGGCTGTCTCAATATAATCCACCGCCTGTTCAACATTGTACTCTATCCGATCAATCATCTCCCCCTGATTGCCCATGCAGGTAAGATTGGTCACAGAGAGAAGGAGAGAAAGAGTTGGAATAAGGTTTCAAATACACACTAAGACACTATGAGCTGCAAATACGTTTTTTTTTTTCTGTTTTTGTTTTTTTTTTTAAATTAAAATTAACTTACTCTTTAAGCAACAAAAGATTCATATATCAAGGAAAAAATTGATCGAATGAATAAAGGTGTAGCAATCTCAGAAGTAATTCTCACAAGCATTCTTATTTAATGAATCATTTGATGATTTTTTCCATTCCTACCTGGCTCTCGACTAGCATGGCCATATCCATGAACATATCGTGCAAGTCTCGTATAGACGTCTCCAGCTTCATGATGTCATTGTGCCGAGCCTCGATGTCTGCCAGAGTCTGCTTCGCTTGTTGCGTTTCCATGATAATCTGCAAACACACAAAATTATAAACTGGGGGAACATGGTTATCGCTGTGATGATGATGATGATGATGATGATGATGATGATGATGATGATGATAGTGATACTGGTTTCTCAAAGCACGTCAATCTTCAGCGTCTAGGTTATCTCGTATAGGCTTCAACACTATTGAATAACAATAATTGCTACATGCTCTCATACTGAAGCAACATTTTATGCTAGGACTTCTGCCTAGACACGCTACATGATAGTGACACCAATCTAAAGCATGGTAAACAGACACCAGATCAGAATTGGACCTGAGAAGCCACCATTTGAAGATGTGCGTTCTACGTAGAGCATTTAAATATTCGCTTTGTTGTTTTCTTAAAATCTTCGCAAATATATTTTATTTAAGTCCTATATTTTGTACGTAAATTGTGTTTTTTATCAAATGCATATACAATTCAACATGTACCCGCTAGTGTTTTGTAATCACGATTGACTGAAAATTGTTTTTTAAGTGTGTCGTGAAAAAACGTTTGTTGGGAAAAATATCGCACTCGAAAACTTCATAACAGTGTCAGTATTTATTTTTGCATTTAAAAAAGTACACGAAATGATTTTATAAAAACATAAATAATAAACGCATAATTTTTCTTACGCTTGTAAAGTAAAACTGCTTATGTTGAAATAAAGATTGAATTTCGTTAAGTATGTGAAAAGATGTGAGAAATACAAATCAATAATACATTTTTCACTTTTGTCAAACTTGGAGCATCCTGGACATCACTACCGTACATGTTTGATGAAAAGTCAATGAAAGAATTAATCATAAGACATACTATTAGAGACGTCGAAAATCCATATAAGTATTGATTATTCGTGAAACTAAATTCACAATTATAGACTATTATTTTACTTTAAAACAAAACCCCTCACAAAAACAATATATCCGTGCTCAATTGCCAAAAATCATATTTTTGACAGATGCCAAGTTACGGAATTCATTTTGCTATATTATCATAAATCTATAAGTATTAAAATTGGATACATTTTTGAAGGGGGGGGGGCTGCATAGGGTGTGTTTTGAGGGGATTGGATCACGAATATATTGATTTCCTGTTAATTTCCTGCGTTTAAGAACCCAGATTAAAAAAAAAAAAAATAGTGGCTACTGCAGCACCCTAAAAACTGTATGATTGTGCACACGACTACACTGTCATAATCAAGTTGTATGTCCCTGATTACTTCAACTCGAATCTCGCACTGGTTCTAGCCCCATCATGAACCTTGTCTTCACTGTAGCTGTTCTCATCTGCCTGTCTAGATCGGGGCACTCCGCTTCCAAAGACTGCACAGTCGTTAACGACTTCAGTGCTGCAAGCTTCGACACTCTCAATTTTGCTCCAAGCAGGTTGTACAAAGACGACGGTAATGGCCTTATCCTGTTCGAGAACGTAGCAAAACCAGGGCAGTCAGCTTTTCGACTTCAACACGGGCTCTGTCTATGAGAAACACGGGGATGGGACATGTGTGAGAAGCGGAGAAACGACTTGACGGTGATAGAGAATCGATTTTTATCAATGAGTGTCATTATGTAATAAAAAAAATAAGGTAGTATTGTACGCGCGTGTTAGATGATTGTCTGTAAAACTGGGCCACCAGCTCAGATTGGAACATCAGATCCACTCATACACCCCGCAGTTGTCCGACATTGAAAGCAATTGCTTTTCGGTAGCACTATAATTTTTTTTTACTTTTGTCATGCAGGTTTGGCTTATGGTGTCCGTTTAATGCTTTTCTATCATGAACCTCAAACTATTCCCCAGACCGCCATACATACTTGTTTGTTTCAGGGTTTTTTTCATTTGACTAGTCTACAGGGGTACGGACTGACGTAAGTTGTAGATAGGGTGGCCCCTAGCTCGAAACCCACAATCGGTCGAAATTGCTTTTGTTTCTTACTGGATGGATCGTTGTCAGTACAGTGTAATCGCCTGAGACAGGAGTCATGGGATCCATGTACTGTCTCTGTTCACGAGCACTTTTCAGAAGTTACTCTCTGGAACATTCACAATACATCCCATATGGTTCTAACATTGGACGCTAAGCAAAAAGCAACTCAAATTCAAACTCAAGTAACAAACTTACGAAAGAAACAAGGTAAACAATGACCTAGCATGAACGCGAAACCAATCATCTCAGACCGCCGTACTTATCTATTTGAGTTACTTCACCAGTCTATGACTTATCTCAAAATGCCCAGCTCACGTCTGATACGGCGAGATCCGTTCGGTATAATTATACTCAAGTACACAATCAAGCAAGGCGGTACTCGCACTGGATCGCCTCTGACAATGGGCAGCCTCGTCTACAAACAACTCATCAACCATGATTGTCATCTAAGCTTTCTGTCCATCGGTCTCAACAACGAAATTGACTGGGCATATTTCAGTAACTGACCAGAAAGCACGTACGTAACAATATTGAATGTAACACGACAAAGGAGAACAAGCTTTAAAAGAAAAAGTAAATGAAAACAAAGAAAGTAGTCTGGAGAAGATGGAGAGAATCTAGAAGAAAAAGGAGGAGAGCTAAGGGGAGAAGGGGAAGAGAAAGGGGGAGGAAAAGGAATTGAGAGTGTTTTTATTTGATCAATAACTTTAACCTGGGAATAATGCACATTTTGTGTTTATATCTCTCTGTGTATTAGGCGTTCTTGTTCTCAGTCAGATTCCATTTGGATCGCATATTCAGTGACATCCACAGACACAAAAGGTAGCTAATGCACTGCTGAACTTCAATTTGGGAAACGTCCAGCTCCAGTCCTTGTGAAATCTCTTTTAAGCCTTAAAAAAATAGTTTTTACGCTTTGATTGATTTAGTAAAGAGATATTCGATAACAAAATTAATGTATAAACTAGTATTCTTAGATTTAAACTGATCGGTCAAGAAACTGCATTTGAGCCAGCTGTACATCTTTGCGTCAGTGTGAGTTAATACAGCTTGCGTGTGTGTGTATTCCATTTGGTCAAAACGATTCTTTTGAGACATCAGAGATTCAGTAGAACAAGAAATGGAGGAATACATGGAGAAAACAAATGTATCCAAAGAGGTATAGAGAGAGTGATTGATAGGACACAGTCAAATGTTTTCTAAACTACTTACAGGACAGAAGAACAGGTATTATAGGTAACCTTTTACCCAACTAGATGATATATTTGTATACCGAAATCCCTTAGATTTAATTAATCCACAAAAATTAGTTGGCTCTGAACACGTCGTTTCAACACAAGGAGGCATTCAAAATGCATCATAGAAAGATTTGTGATAAAGAAAAGAAAACCATTAATTATTCCCTTTGCATTTTGGTACCTTTGAAATTTCTGCTCATGGGTGGATGGAGCTATTTCAAACATCAAGCTGAATAATTTCTTTTTTTATATCATCAAAGGGAATATACGAAAGCCAAAAAAAAAGAAATATAATTATGGTGTGAGATATTTATAAACTGATAGAAAAAGAATAGGAGAGAAAAAGTGAAAGAAAGATAGATAGATAGCGAGAGATAGAACGAGAGAGAGAAAGAGGCAAAGATAGAAAGAGAAAGAGTGAGAGAGAAAGAGAGAGAGAGAGAGAGAGAGAGAGAGAGAGAGTCAGAGACATAGACAGAGACAGAGACAGAGATACAGAGACAGAGAGACATAGAAAGATCCGAATAAGCTAAAGAAATACCGTGCTGTCTGCTTCATTAACATTTTTTCCTAGCTGATCACATAATGATTTGGCTAACAGTGTTTGTATCATATCTTGGATAGATTGTTTCGTTAATTATGCGCTTCGTGCTTGATTTGTGACATAGTTTATACATTTTATAAAAAAAACAACTAACCGGTAGTATAGCGCATCACAATTTTTTTTAAGAAAAAAGAGGAAATTTTCAGATGGAAATCAAGTCTTTCCATTCTTTGGTGGAAAATTTTAAGAGCGTATGTAATTACTCCAAAGCTCTATTTATAGTTTATGTTTTCAGTTTGGGATAATAATTTAGAAGCAATGTTTGGTCGCTAGTTGGTAATTCACATGACATGAGAGAGAAAAACATTGAGAGAGACAAAGGGAGAAAGAGAGAGAGAGAGAGAGAGAGAGAGAGAGAGAATGAGAGAGAGAGAGAGAGAGAGAGAGAGAGAGAGAGAGAGAGTCTGCAACTGTCTCTTTCGTCAAAACAAAATACTCAACAGAAACAAAAACGAGTGATCACTTCTCATTGCACTCTGAAAAATGCCGGTTTGTGCCAGAAATTTAATGCGAACGAAGAAACCCAGGGAGTGTGGGGTTGTTGTTATTGTACTTTCTCAGGAGCGAAATGAAAACACAAAAGGAAACACAATAAAAAAAACCCACAAAAAGTCAGGTTAGTTATGTTTTGTTAGTTTAAAAATATTTTAAAATGTTCGACCTTACAAAACTCAGGTTATCAAAAAACAAAACAAAAATTGAAACTAACAAATAAAACGATGACACATTGTTTTTAACAACTATTATAAAACAAACCCCACGTCTACGTGTTTTTTGTTTTGTTTGTTTAAAAAAATGAAAATTGATATTACAACAGCCTTCGGTTTGTTTTGAAAACAGATAGTGGAGATTTGGTTTCAACGAACAACCAAAAGGGCAAGTTGTTTTTTTTGCTGTAATAGACAATGTTAAAATGAAATACAACTCCTTACCTTCCTTTTACGAGTTGGGCGATCTCCTACATTAAAGGCTCTCTGTCAACTATGAAGGTGTAGATTATAATTGACAATTTTCCGGCCACCAAATGAGTATTTTTTAGAAAAAATGTCCAAAATGATGAACTGTCATAGTGGAATGGCTTTCTTTAAATCACGGAAACAAAAAAAAACAAGGTAACGTTAAAGAATCGAGACCACGAATTCCCAGAGTATAACATCGGATCACAGTACTTGCTTCCAACAATAAGTTTGGAGGAGTATTATAAAACAGCTGTTAATCTTTAACACGGGCTTTGAAAACCGTACATGAGTTTTGCCTGCCATACAGTTTTCATGGTCTTTGCTGTACGTTCTGAGTTTCAAATTTTATTGGATAATGTAGAAGAGGAGTTTTTAGCAAAAAAAACCAACTTTGTACACTTTTCTTAATAGATGGCTCTCAATCTATCCCTCTTGTATATAGATCAGGTGTATTGCTCATAACCCATGGCTAACCATACCGTTTATGGTAAATTTTAACCGGGACGACCTTATCGTTTGTAGAGTTAGAATACAGAGAAAATCCTTCGAGTTGGCATCGAGCAATAAGAATGGATCCTTCCAAACTCTTTATTTCGTTTTAATAGACCAAAATTATTAAGTTGCCATAAAGCCAGTCCCTTTGTGTATTAGAATGTTGATCATGCAGTTTGCTGTTCGAATCTTAACTGGTGCATTTCACCCTATGGTTTTGTTCAGGAATATTATAATGATCCTCCCAGGTTACATTACATAATCGCGTGGGTGAATAATGCGGCATATAGAATCAAGCCTGTGTTCATAAATACCAAATTTCTCTTCTAGAACTAGTAGAAGCGAAGATTCCTAGTCCCATGGGTCCAAAGTATGCCAATTTTACGTTGTCACACGCGGCACAAAGCGGCGATGCCATTACTTCTATCTCAGTCAGCCACATTATACTGACACCGACCCAACCAATAGCGAACGGAATCCGATCGTGATTTTGAATTTGGCACGGGTACCTCCCGAACAAAAGCTCAAAGCTCTACCACTTAAGCCCAGCCTGTGTGAGATATACTTACCTTCCGTTTATACTGTACACGGCGACAAAACATTGTCAAAATACAAACAATAGATGATATTTTTTCTATTTTGCTCCCAGCAAGCTTCATTTTGATCAAAATTGAGGAACCCACGACATTTCTCAATTAATTGAACAATGAATTACTGAAGCCTGTATAGAAAGATATAATTTTATTTGGTGCATTTTATTTAACTTATTCATAGTCTTAATCAGTTGAAACATGGCTTCTTTTAACCTGTATCATCAGTACTTGAAAAAACAGGAGCGTGTGATATAAAAAAAATCATATTGCATCGTTAGTAAAATGCATTTTATCCTACAGACTCTCGTCGCAATTACCATCGTTTCTGGACACATTAAAAACGTTTCCCGACCAGATACGGCTTATAGGGAAATCCCCAAGAGGGTCAAACGAGTAGTATTGATCCAGCTTTGATGATATTCTGTATGTTTAAGCTATAGGGAAGTATCGACAATTCTCTTTTATTGCTATTTGACGACGTCAAGCCTATGTATTTTCTGCAAAAGATTTTCTCCACTCTAAATTCAAATTATGTAGCAAACAGCAAAATGAATTAATCAATAATTGTAAGATAAGATTTTAATTTAGGTGGAACAAAATGACTTCTTTAGTTCTGAGAGCATAGACCTAATCGAGATTCATGAATGACTTGGTATATTATAGATCTAAGTTGGTAAGAGTTCTTATAAGATAAAGCTTAAATAAATTAACAAATTTAAATATAATCACCATTGAAACAAAAAAGGCTTGTCCCTTCTCCAAGTCAAATCAATTAACTGACCGTCAAAAATTACAAAAGTTAACGGTTCGCTACTTCGATCGAAAAACGAAATGAAGATGGCGAAAAAATAAGAGTGAAAACTTTAAACTTACGGTATTTCGTTTGACTTTAATCTGTCTTAAGATCAATATTTTGATAATAAACTTATTTAAAAACCTAGATATCGAGTCCTCAGTATTGTGCGACAGCTTGGAAAATGTCAAAAGAATACATGCTGCCGTGTTTTAATGCATGAGAAACAAAGAGTTATAGGCATTTATATAGATAATACTGCCCGTCACATGTAATGGACAAGTAAATGCTTATTAGACGTATAAATTTGTATGTGTTATGTACTACATCGCGGTAGCTTTCAACTTGCCTTCTTTTTTTTTAAACCGAGTCTTAAGGTTACCACAATGTTGTACTTACGACCGAAGAACTAAACACAATTTATAAATTGTGTCAAACATTGTGCACATAAATTAGAATCAGTATTTTATGAAAAAGTTTGTGTCTAGAATCTCACGTTATCACCCATACGTTTCAGATGTGTTCTTTTCTAACTTTAGTCACCTGACTTGCTGATCAGCAAACCCAGGCTTTGAATACTCATTAAAACTATCTTGTGGACGTGTCCCAAGCTTTCTGGCTAATTTACGTACTATCACACAGAAAGGGACCAAACTGTTCGTTTTAAGCAATTAAATCGTCACGGGGCTACGATTATGGAACAGGTAGGACGTATATCCATGTAAATGTAAACATGAGATCGATATATTTAAATTGTCGTATCAAGATGAAAACCAGCAACACCTTAATCGCACAGTCAAAGCTTATAGGGAGTCGCACAGCTGAAACTTTTATACGAATATGATTTATTATTATCTACTGATGCAGGACAAGTATCGTTATTAACGTTGTTAGACCTCTCAGCAGCATTCGACACAATCGACCATTCAATTCTTTGTCATCGACTTAGTTGCAATTTTGGGTTGGGCGGAGTGGTGTTGAAGTGGTTTAAATCATACCTTACAAATAGAGCCCAAGCAGTAATCATTAATGGACAATTTCTGGTTTTAAAACTCTCAGTTTCGGTGTCCCACAGGGCTCGGTCCTTGGTCCTATCCTCTATACTCTCTATGTAAGACCTCTTTCCAACGCCATTAGGCCCCTTGAAATTAATAATCATATGTTTGCTGACGATACTCAACTTTATAAATCTTCCACTCCCTCTGAAATTCATTCTGTTATTGACGATATGGAGGCATGTTGCGAGACCATACGAGGTTGGATGTTAAGCAATAAACTGAAGCTTAACGGTAACAAAACCGAAGTACTTTTATGTGGGACAAGACACAATTTAAATAGTATGCCTAATCTAAAACTTTCAATAGATAAAAGTACAGTTGAAGTTTGTCGTAAGGCAAAAAATCTAGGCGTGATTCTCGACAGTTTTATTACTATGGATGACCACATCAACAACATAACAAAAATATTAAATTATGAACTTAAAAAGATTAATCAAATGAAGAAATACCTTGACTATGAGTCACTTAGAACAGTGGTGTGTGCATTCGTGCTATCACGCCTAGACTATTGCAATTCTTTGCTAGCTGGTCTCCCTGGTTGTCGAATGCTTAAATTACAGAGAGTTCAGAACAGAGCTGCCAGACTTGTATTAGGATTAGATTTCTACGACAAAACCAGTTCTACTCATATGCTCAGGACCCTTCATTGGCTCCCCATTTCGGCTAGAATCGAGTACAAAATTGCTCTTCTTTGTTTTAAAGCGCAAGGTAACAACTCACCATCCTATATAAAAGAACTTATTTCCCCGTATAATCCTGGACGTCAGTTACGATCTGAAAACAAAAATCTTCTGCACACTCCTAGGACCAATCTTGTATCATATGGAGATCGATCCTTTTCCAAAGCTGGCCCTACTGTTTGGAACTCTCTACCTCTTTCAATAAGATCAATCTCTAGTGAGTCCCTTTTTAGAAAACATTTAAAAACATTTCTTTTTAAAAAACATCTGTCAAATTAGAATTACTACCCAAACACCACGATCGCATTAGCTAATGTGTTGTTTTTTTTTGTTTTTTTTTTTTTTTTTTTTTTTTTTTTTTTTTTTGTATGCTCCTTTGTATTCCAATTATCACCTGTCTATTGCATTGTGTATAAGTTATGTTCAAGATGTAGGTTTTTTATATATGCTTTTATCTTGAAAAATGTAAAGCGCTTTGATACTTCGGTGGAAGGCGCTATATAAGTAAAATTATTATTATTATTATTATTATTATTATTATTATTATTATTATTATTATTACTATCTTTATTATTATTACTACATCGTAGTGACACAAATTACAACTGGTAGAGAACAAAAGGTTCTGATGGGGATTTAAACCGAACACTTCTGATTAAAAAATGCAAAATCTTTCTATTAGGCCTACCTGGATTAAATGGCTTAATTCAGGACCTCCTCTGTTCCCTCTCAACTTTGAGCCAATTTATGTTATAAATCTCATGTCCTGACAGTTAACTCAAAGTCAACAGATGCTCTGCGTAACGGGACCTTTAGCCAAAACGAATACGATAGATAAGGGAATCTGCGCTGGCGTCCAATCAAAGCTCTGTCCTATAATTACAAAGCCAAAACGAGATCAACGAAATCTATACCCGAGGATCGTGATTATGTCATCCAATATTGCAATGTAATTCATATTGCCTGTAGTGCAATTTTCAGATGTCAGTCTTGACACCCGTCCGCGATATCGACTAGTTTTTGACATCGAGCGTTGAGAAGAAAACAAACACCAGTTACACGACTTTCACCTAGGTGAGTTACCCAAATACCGTCTCTCCTCAATGTGGTAACATCTCGAGAAGACACGCTGAAAGCAAATGGTTTTCGGAATAATGTTTAAGGTAGGAAATGTTAAGTGTTTTCTTTAAAGAGACAAACCCGAGAGAAAGATAGCGGGCTTCTCTTCCCATCCCCTCTCTTTCTCTTTCTCTCTCTCTCTGTCTGCATGTCCGTCTGTCTGCCTATCTGTCTGTCTATCTGTCTGTCTGTCTGTCTGTCTGTCTGTCTGTCTGTCTGTCTGTCTGTCTGTCTGTCTCTCTCTCTTTCTCCCTGTCTCCTGTCTGTCTCTCTGTCTGTCTGTCTGTCTGTCTCTCTCTCTTTCTCCCTTCTCTCTCTCTCTCTCTCTCTTTCTCTCTCTCTCTCTCTCACTCTCTGGGTTTAACGTTTCATAGATTCTCCTGAGGGATTCGATACGAGTTACAGATCAAAGAGTTTTTAAAATAGCTTCTTGAGGCTTCATAAAAGTGTAATAAATAGATTTTTAAGAACCTCTAAATCACAACCTTTGAAACACTACAAACTTTTAAAGTTCAAGTTGGTGACTGGTTTGTCATATGCATGATTATTATAGGTATTCATTTTCTTTTGTTTACTGTGCTGTTTAGCTGTGAAGCCATTAAATAAAGGCACCAGATCTCTTATATTTTTTCCTTTATTCAGAGTTCTTTCTTCTGTTGTCAAGTTAAAGACTGTTTGATCCTAAAGATAGAACAATAGCGGGGATATTATCTGTCAATAGGGAAAATGATGGTGATTTATTGTATCCAGTATATCAAAGCAGGTGATTTCAAAAGAAAATAACGTTAAAGGCTTCCAACCGCACGGTCGTGACTTTTTTTTTTAAAAAGATAAAAGAAAATAGAGGTGTTAATATCTTCATTATTTCAATGAAGAGACAGGAGATAAAGGTAGTTGACCCAGAAGAAAAGTCCCTTTGTTATAAAAATCATTAGCATTCGAACTCGGACATTTTGCGTCGGAAGCCGATGTTCTACCCCAGGGCCACCGCGCCCCGGTAATTTTCAGACGACAGTCTTGACACCCGTCCGCGATATATCTATTTTGTGTCGTCTAGCGTTGAGAAGAAACCAAACTCCAGCTACACGACCTTAACCTAGGTGAGTAGCTCAAAATACCGTCGCTCTTCAATGTGGTAACATCTCGAGAAGACACGCCGAAAGCAAACGGCTCTCATAACAATGTTTAAGGTAGGAAATGCTCAATGTTCTCTTTAAAACGGGCTCCTCCCCCCCTCTCTCTCTCTCTCTCTCTCTCTCTCTCTCTCTCTCTCTCTCTCTATCTCTCTCTCTCTCTCTGTCCGTCTGTCTGTCTCTGTTTCTGTCTATGTCTCTGTCTGTCTGTCTGTCTTCTGCCTGTCTGTCATGTTTGTCTGTCTCTCTGTCTCTGTGCCTGTCTCTCTCTCTCTCTCTCTCTCTTTCTCTCTCTTTCTCTGGATTTAACGTTTCATAGATTCTCCTGAAGGATTCGATACGATGAGTCACTAACAGATCAAAGAGCTTTTTGTTTTTAAAATAGCTTCTTGGGGCTTCATAAAAGTATAATAAATAGATTTTTAAGGACCTCTAAATCACAACCTTTGAAACACTACAAACTTTTAAAGTTCAACTTCAGCTTCCAACCGCACGGTCGTGACTTTTTTTTGTAGAAAGATAAAAGAAAATAGAGGTATTAATATCTTCATTATTTCAATGAAGATACAGCAGATAAAGGTAGTTGACCAAGATGAAGAAAAGTCACTGTAATTTTATAGTCATATTTTAGGTAAAAGTTAAATCTAAATAGTTCTAATACGATATATAATTGTACATTCTTAAATTTAATTTCATGTCTATTTTTACAATCATAAAACAACAAATTAGTATGTGTATGTGTGCGTGTATTTGTCTTCTGCTGCTGCTGTTGTTGTTGTTGGTTTTGGTGTTGTTGTTGAGTTGGTTTAACATCCAAAATCAGCACTACATAGACTATACTGTGGACGGGCCCCAAGCCTATTGTCTGACATTTGTATGTGTTGCAACACGAGATAGGGCGGGGATGCAATGACTCCTGTCTTAGCCGGTCACACTATACTGACACCGACCCAACCAGTAGTGAGTGCAATCGCCAGGGCTCGAACACGGACCTTTTGCGTCGGAAACCGATGTTCTACCCTAGGACCACACGCCCCCCTGTGTGTCTGCTAAATATAGCCATTGGTGCAGGTTAAAATTTGTCAAAATATTTTACTTAAGAACAAGTGCAATTTTCTGTTCCTATTCAATGTAAAGACTAACATTTTTTTCGTAATTGCATTATTTTGCATATTTAATATATATTTACACCAGTAACCCTTCTTTCTACATAATTATATGCAAACAGGATTTGATTTGTTGGCGATTTTAGATATAATTAGAAATACATTTTCAGTGTCTTTTTCTTTTTATTATATTTTAGATATAATGATATTGTTTTTTTAATATGTATTATCTTTTTTTTTTTATTGCAACTGGGCATGTCAGTCTCAATTTCCCCAACATGGATTAATAAAGTCTTATCTTATCTTATCTTATTTTATCTCACTCTCTGTGAAACAGTTACATAAATCTGAAAAAGGAAACAGGACTTTTGTAGTCTTCTTAATAAGACCGATAAATCATTTTGTCGACAGCGATTCAGATCAGACGTTAAATCAAAGACCATCATCGTGTGAAACCAAGAAATATCCTACACTAGCTAGTTTTTTTTTCATTTGACCTTGCAGGATGTAGAGCGATTTAGTTTGAAAGACATTAGATCATGTAGGGTTTGTTTGTTTGTTTGTTTACTTGTTTGTTTGTTGCTGAGTGTCTAACATCTGCACCATAACAAACCTTAACATTACGACCTCGCAACGAGTGAGCTTTATTATTATTAGTAAGTACGATTGAGTTTGTGGTTTTGTGGGCCAAATGACAATATTTTCAGGATATTTCAAAATTCTACCCTCAAATCACCGCTAATCAAAAAAATTCAACACTATGGACTATTTTGTGGGCGAGTCCCAAGATATGGCTGGCAATTTTACGTAATGCCATACAGAGACAGTGCGGGGAGACCTGGACTACTGTCTCAGTCGGTCACGTGAAAAGGACAAATAGATTTTTGATTGAGCCCAACTCTCAACCACTTGAGCCATTTTCCCCAACCGCCTCTGTTATCTTAGACTTCCAAAATAGCAGGCAAAGTTACCAAAGTGGACACGCATTAAGCTGTATCACGGGCTAACGTAAGCTATATTTCAAAAAACATTAGTCACAGTTACAACAGCATAAAATGTTGCTGTTGTGGATGAGTAGACTAAACAAAAACAAAAAGAATCTTTCTGTATCATTCTGTTCTAGTTCTTTTAAAGCGTTTAGTAAACATAAATGACGGCTAACCTTTGTGTGAAAAATAGGTTTACTGTAGTTATTTCAATTCAGCGACTTGGCCTGTATTTGGTGAGTCCTCGACATTACCTTTATTGTGTACAGAATAATGATTTGTGCATTTCAGTCAACTTACTGGTTGGCTTGTATCTTCGATCAAATTCTACACCAGCAGAGATAATACCGTGAAATTCTAGGGCCTATAATAACTCTACTATTAAGTAAACCAATCAAGGTGGTTGAGGGTAATACGGAAATTGAATTGAAGCTTTATCTAGTCAATATATTGTATACATAAATGCATATTGAAAGAAATAATATCGGATATGCTCTAGATAATACCAAAGCAACAACAACAACAATGGATGCAATCGTATTTTAACTTCAAGAAAAATATTCCATCTTAAATATTTAAACAGCGAAAAGCACATCTATTTTATTTTGACTTACCGTGAAGCATGAATCACACCTCTTTAACCCACCGCTTCCTATTAAAGTAATACAACTATTAAACACATTTCCATAGTCTAGGAGATCTTATTTCATTTGGACATTATGAGTGGTGTATAGTGCCGCGTTGTAAATGACAAAAATTCACTTTAAGGGAGTGAACAAATTATAGCTCTATCATTCTAGAACCAGAAACAATTATTATATTATTATATTTTATATTTGTCTTTGCACATATAAAGGTCAATATAGATTCGTTGTAATGTTAGATGACTCTATTTAAAAAAATTTGTCAGCCACTTGTGTTTGATTTATCTTGGTTGTTTCACATTTTCACCGAGTCACCGGCAAAAAACTCGACCAAAAACACATAAAGAAGGGTGAGCTGGTGTGGAAATTATATGGTCTATATCATTTATGGAAGGCTTCATACTCCGCTTAGATGGGTCGGTGCCAGTATGATGTGATCGGTTGAAACAAATCTCCGCCCTGTCTCTGTTTGGCAAGCAGTAAAACTGTCAGACGTTTGTATTCGCACCCGTCGCTGTATAGGATCCTCATTGGTAGACTAAACGACGAATATCACTTTACCCGATCTGGCTTTCTGTAGTAGGGCTGTATAATTTGATCTATTTGGAGCAGCCTCTTTAGATTATTTAAACCAAATAAATCTGAACGAGAATCACTAGTTATGAGTCATTTAAGTTCCTTCTATTTGTCTTTCTTTCTTTCACACATTGGCCCTTTTCAGCCTTCTCTCTCTCTCCCTCTCTCTCTCGCTCTCTCTCTCTCTCTCTCTCTCTCTCTCTTTCCTTTAGCCACCTCCTATATATCTATTCATCTCTGTCTCTGGCTGGCTGGCTGTCGATCTGTGTGTGTGTGTGTGTCTCTCTCTCTCTCACTTACTCTTTCTCTTTCTTGTTTTTCAAATTGTTCCCTTCTCTGAATTTTCTATTTCTTGGTTCTCTGATTTTTGTTCTTATGTAAACTCTCTTTTCTGTCTGCATCTTGAAGTCCGTCGCATGTCGTCTCTATTTCAATCCCAGCTGAACCTTTTGAAATTGGTTCACAAACTTATTATTTTCCCCTAATGCATTGTCCAATTTCCCACTCCTTTGTTCCGTTTTCTGTTCTTTCACCTGTTCCTTCTTTTACACGTCATTTTCCATTGTGTAGGTCTTTTTGAGTCTCTCTTAAACACAGACGAGATGTAAATATTAGCATAGAGTCTCAACGATCTAGTTCCGCTCAGTTAATCAAAATGCGCAGTTTCTGAGCTGAAGTTAATCTGAAACGTAAGAAATCCTTTATGTCTGCCACTTCTAACTTATTTTCCCTTTATTTATTTATCGATTTTTTTTTAAATCTTCTCTCTCTCTCTCTCTCTCTCTCTCTCTCTGCATCCCTGCCTCTTCCTGCCTGTGTCTCTGTCTCTTTCTCTCTTTGTCTGTTTGTCTGTTTATCTGTTTGTCACTCTATCTTTGAGCCTCTGCCTCTGCCTCTGCCTCTGTCTCTCTCACTCTCTTTCTTTCTCTCTCTCTCTCTCTCTCTCTCTCTCTCTCTCTCTCTCTCTCTCTCTCCTTTTGGAATGAATTCTGTAACAGAACGTTCTGCCTTCCAGTCCTTGAAGTAATCATTGCTGCCAGTGTGCCATTGTGGAAGAGTGCATCACTCGACAATTTCTTTTGTTTGGAGCGCATACAAATTTTCACAACTTTAAGGCAATCACAGGAAGTTTTGCCGCCATTAAAATTCAGTTGTTTTCATATTTTTGCACCAGAGAAAACTTGAGATTTCAATTGTTTTTTAGGGTTTTAATATATAGGTGAAGCATCTTGTAAAAAGTTGTTTATTGTTTGGGCGTCATTACATTTTAATTATTCACCACAGGAATAAAAATATTAAACATTTTTAAGTTGTCAAACTGGTGTTTGGCGATGTATGAAAGAAATCATACAGATCTAATTTGTTATCAAGAAGAATGAAGTGCTTCAGTTTTTGTGCCATATAAAATACAGCCAAACAAATAATAGGAAGAGGAGGTTTAAAATGATTTGAAATGTTTTTCGAGACAAAATTTAAAAAAAAAAGCGAAACAAAGACACAAAAGTGTAATCTATATATCTCAGTGTGGGCTCCCTGCCTCGATTTTTGCCCATCTTCACAGACCTACTCAGTCACTTGAAAATTGCAAAACATTTGTTTATGAACCACTATACATTAGATTAGGCACATGCTGATCACCACTTTTTTTAAAAAGCAATGTTTTATTAGACTTTTGATATTATAATATTATAATAATTTAATGTACCCCTCCCGCAAAGGCCAATCTGTATTATTAGATCAACCTAGGCACACCAACTTCGTTTGTGAAGGCTGCAAGAACAGACAAAACCTGCACACAAAGGAGTCCCTCAAAATGTGGCACACCCATTTTTTAAGTCTTTGAAAAAAGTGATAGTCTTGACCTCAAAGTTTTAAATAGAAAAGAAATATTTGAAAATCAAAATTATGAAATTAAAAACAGATCCAATCTTTGTTTTTAACAAAAACTTTGCAAATAATCCATAAATATCAATAATTAGCACAAATTATGGAGACATTTGGAAAAACTATATAAAATACATATAAACCCTTCACCGTGCATACATATGTGGGGTCAGGGCAGTAAAAACTGATTTTGCAATATTGTGTACAGGGTGACTGTAGTGTAACCAAGCTACAAAAACTGACGGATACATTTTTTCAAAATTGTACATTTCATCGTGTCATGCCCATAAAAATCTTCAAAATTGTTTTTTTTATTCTGGAAAAAAACTGGATTATGTTGTATTGAAAGACCTGAAACCACATGCAAGTTATGGAGTAATAAACACAGTGGATCATCTCCAGTATTTAGGTAATTTAGAAATGTTTTTTTTTCATTTCTCATTTTTCTTACCTTTTCACTCAGTCTATTCAATATAACACATCACACACAGTGTAGGCCTTATCTGTATTTATTTCTGAATAAAATAATATAGAATGAAATGGCATTAGTTCTTTATCTATATTCTTTTTGATGAACTTTTAAAAACATTATTAACATTAAGAAAATTCTTTAAAAAATAATCCCACCCTTATTATGGACGGGCAAGTCTGACGTCAGTCTCTGGCAATTTTATCTTCCACACACAAGACAGGGCGGTGACACTCTACATGTACTGACACCGATCCAAGCAGTAGGAGGCGAATCTGAAAAAAAAGTTGTCCAATCAATAAATTCTTGACCGCGTGTGGGTTTCGAATTGCGGATCTCCCTATTCGGAGATCAACGCTCTACCACTTGAGCCAGTTCGCTCCAGTTTTGATTATTGGGGGGGGGGGGATTGAGCGTATGTGGGTCTCGACAGATAAGGGAGCGGTCGTTTCGTTTCTTTAAACCTTAGTAAAACACTGCCCAACCACCTTAATTACAGTAAGGAAAAAGAGTGAGTACGAGTCACGCGTATCAAAAGCTCGGTGAGCTCTCTTTGTAAAACATCTCACTAAATCTATACTCTCTGGTTAAGAGGTCAATGTTTAACTTCTATTTTGATTCCTAATGCAAACGTTTGTCTTTAGAGTTATTTATCCTCTGGACCGGTCAATCCCAAGTACCCAGGACATTGTCAGGCCAGGCACAAGGTGGCTGATCACGTGCGTTCGGTCACTCTAATGCGCAGGCCGTGTTAAACTGTCTGGCGCTTGGTCTAAACAGAGGATGGTTTCCGACACATGACAAGGTTAAGTTTGTTCAATCAATATGAGTATTCCCCCAAATCTGTTTTATCCTTAGAGTCTTCTGGTTGTACATTTTGTCTGCGCATTTCAGGATCTAAAGTTGTTCCAAAAAGATATAGATGCAAACAAATTTCTTATTCATGTAGCAGATCCGATGCACACATCATTCATCATGGCCTTCATATCCACTTTACTTTTATTTTCCATAGTTTCATTGTTTGGGAACGTTTTTTTTATTGAAATAGCACAGATTTAAAGTCCGCCAGGGTCTCTGATGGGAATACATACGGGGACAGAAGCAACGTTTACACATAATATTGTGTATAGCTCAGTCAATCAGGATTCTAGACCGCCGAGAAGCTGGTCCGTGCATCAGATATCAGCCAGAATAATGATATAGATTATGAAAACTGAAGAGACGCGAGGCTGCTGATAAAAGATTATACTTATGCACGTGTTATCCTTACTTTCATTTACGTCGTTCCTCAAAAAATTCTTTTTAAAACGCTCTGAGCCTAAGCCTGTTTGGTGTAGAGCGATCTAAATATACATTTTATTATTAAGATCAGTGTCTGAGAATGCAATGCCGTGCCATGGAGACCTTTACTGTATTGAGAATCACGTAATAATATTTTTAATCTGCCCAAGGTAGACATGTGTTAGTGTATACGAACGGTCGACCCGGTGTTACAGACGATCGGGCGCATGTGGTAGAGCGCCTATCTACTAATTGGGATGTTCCCGGTTGGGAACCAATGATATATCAAACTGTATTTATCCTATATCTTGTCCTACTGGTTTTGTCCGTATCAGTATAATGTGACAAGTTGAGAAAGAAGTCATGGTATCCCTGCAGTGTTTTGTATGAGGCATCACATAAAACTGTCAGACGTCAGTTTGGAGCCCGTCCACAATAAAGCATACATAGTGCAGACGTTGGACGAATCCTTCCACTGTCTCTGTGTGGCAGCAAGTAGAATTATCAGACGTCTGGCGTGCCTGGGTTTACACTGACCTGAACCAATGGCTTAACCCACGTCATCCATATCTAGAACATAAACGTGTGAAAACAATCAAATGTAAAGTAATGAGTACAGCTTAGTGTTAATAAAAACGATATGAAAAAAGGTGACAATAAACTCTGTTTTGTTGGGGGTTTTTTTCAGATCGTGTCTGGGGATGTAAAAACTCCTACAAAGTTCATATGTTTCTTTCTGAACTAATCGCACAGACGTTAACTAAAGGTTCCTAAAATACTTTCCGTATAGAACTATTCTCCTACAGTGGATCTGAACTAATGTTAGCTAAAGGTTCCTGAAATGCCCTTTATTATTATTAGTACAGAGTTTATCTTAATTAATTTCTGACAGAAGGATTGGAGTCACTATATTCTGTATAATTTCATCTCTCTCTCTCTCTCTCTCTCTCTCTCTCTCCTCTCTCTACTCTCTATATCTCTCTCTCTATGTATATAATATATATATATATATATATATATATATATATATGTGTGTACCTTTATATACAGCAAACAAAGCATAATTATTATTCAAATTACATATAATTACATTTTAGATAATTTAATTTTTATAAGTAGAGTTCAATGTAATTAAAAAAAAAAAAATTAAATTCGGTTAGTCTCTTTACACACAGATATAATTATTTGTGTTCTCGAGATTGGACTACTGCAATGCTCTTCTGTATGCTCTACCCAATGACACACTTTTCAAATTGCAGAAGATCCAAAATAATGCAGCTCGCATGCTACTTAAGAAAAAAAAGAGAGACCATATTACACCCATGCTAAGACAGCTCCACTGGCTTCCAGTGGAGGCCAGAATTAAGTATAAAGTTGCTACTTTGTGCTATAAATGTAAATTCCAACAAGCACCCCAGTATCTCTACGAGCTTATTGTTACTCATGCTCCGAGTCTGAACTTAAGATCCAGAAATAAAGCGCTCTTGTCAGTCCCATGTAGAGCACATAAAAAGACAAGTGAGCGAGCATTTGTGCACTATGCACCTGTTGTTTGGAATTCCCTGCCTTTAGATCTGAGACAGTGCAGCTCACTTGATAGTTTCAAAAGAGGCCTAAAAACCTACTTATTTACAATGCACTTGTCAGTGGATTTTTCCTCTTAATTTTTATTAATGTTTTCTTTATATGTGTAATTTACTCATTTTTCATAATTTCTTTGCTGTTCGTGTATCATGTCCTTTATGTGCAAAACTGCCTTATAATGTGTGTGAATGGCTGATAAATTGTCTCGTCTTAACTATGTAAAGCGCTTTGAGCCGGCTATGCTGGGATAAAGCGCTTAAAAATGATCTTCATTATTATTATTATTATTATTATTATTATTATTATTATTATTATTATTATTATTATTATTATTATTATTATTATTATTATTATTAGTCTTCTGCAGAAGTCTGCATCTATTTTAGTTTCAATCTATTATAATTTTGAAATTTATCCCGGTCGATAGTAAATTGAAATATGATAAGATAATCAATGATGTGATGCTATTAAATTTTCACTTTTTTATGTAACTGTGTAGTTCACAGCATGTCAAACGAAATACAGCGAAAAAGTTTCAGACACTTTGAGAGAGAGAGAGAGAGAGAGAGAGAGAGAGAGAGAGAGAGAGAGAGAGAGAGAGAGAGAGAGAGGGAGAAAGAGAGAGAGAGAGAGAGACAGAGAGACAGAGAGACAGAAAGAGAGACTGCAACAATTATTTTTGAGACAAGTCTTGCTATGTTAACACAAGAATTAATCTTTGCAAACCACTTTCATCTTCCAGGATTTCGTATCAACAAAATATTAGTGTGATTTATCACTGAAGGCTAAACTAGTTTACGACGAATATCTATTTAGATGATGATCCAATATAAGTCAGATTTTTATGAAACTATGATGTGGTCTTGCGTTGCCAAGACTTGATGTTTCAAGGTTACTATTACCTTTAAATGAACTCTGCCATAAAGTTTCGTCAAAACCATGGTATCCTATATTAAACAGACTGTTCCAAAGTTCCTCTGTACTAAACCGACTGTTCCTAAGTGTGGTTGAAAGTTAAACAAATCAGTGTTTTGCGTGATTATTATTCATAAGGAAATGGACATGTATGGGTTAAGGAAAACAGGCAACGATGGTTAACACTCTTTCAGTGTATATTAAATACATAGTAGTTGGGTATGTAAAGTTTGAGTTTAAGCCTGTTGCTGAACGTCCAAAATCAGCACTATATTTTTATTGCTTTATTGCGGACTGGTCCCAAGACTAACATCTGACAACTTTACGTGATGCCACGCAGAGAAAGTGCGGGGATACCACGACTTCTGTCTCAGTCGGTCACATTATACTGACACCAAACCAACCAGTAGGGGACGAAATTGGAAGAAAAAAAAACATGTTTTCAACGATTGTAGATTTTGAACCATCACTCTATCACCAGTTCACCCGTGGGTCTATACAGCATTGGCAGATAGTTCGTAAACATAACACTTACGGGTGTCGACTTGAAGTCGGATTTCGTCTAAACATTCCTTTTGTAATGGTTGGACGCTGACGATAAGTCTTTGTATCGGTACAAGTTGTCTTGTAGATGAATATTTAAGTATAATATTGTTTGTCGGTGTAAGCATGATATGACTGGCTGAAAAGGAAGTCATAGTATCCCCGCACTGTGTATGTGTGGCAGCGCGTCTCGGGACCCATCCACAATATAGCGTATATAGTGCTGTCTTTGTGCGCTAAGCAGCAGACTTAATAACAAACTCGAGAGCATGAAGTTCGAACCTTCAGCGACGCATCGTCACAGGCTTTAGAGCAACTGCGTTACCAGGAGTTAAAAAGAACGACGTTTAATTAGATCACCTGGCTTCAGACCTTAGACGCTTTTCGGATGTCCTTAAAAAATACAATACAATAAAATACATTGCTTCAGTTTCTTCTTAAACAATGAAATTTACCCTTTCTTTGAAATAAATGGATATATAATCCCGCTGTCATTTCAAATCGTGAAAAAGGACAGATGATTTGACAAAAAAAAACTCCAATGGAAAATATTAAGCGTGGGTCATTCTATTATACATCTTTTTCAATAAAGAGACACATGTCTCCAGGAAATGTAAAAATGTTGGGCTTCATCATAAAAAATGTTGTGTAATAAAAGGCACTTCTTGTGAAGATTAATATAGGGTTATGGCGTTATCTTTTTATTGGTTTGTTTAGCAATGGTGCCTTTTGAGAATTAAAGCAAGTATGAAGATAACAACATTTTGCAAAATGAAAATGGCTATGAATATGAGGATTGTTACGACAATAAAGATACAGTTGAAGAGGAAGATGATTGTACCTATGAATGTTAAGTTAATAATTATGGTGAATTTGATTTATTGATAAAGACATTTGATGTGTTGATAAATATACCCGTGGTTATACTTATGATGATTATGATGAATTTGT
Organism: Elysia chlorotica; assembly: GCA_003991915.1. Taxonomy (NCBI): domain Eukaryota; kingdom Metazoa; phylum Mollusca; class Gastropoda; family Plakobranchidae; genus Elysia; species Elysia chlorotica. Next base: position 7,881 of record RQTK01001208.1, on the reverse strand, counting down.
TCTGAAAATTTACAGAAAATGGATCTTTATTTTTAATATAATACGTATTGTAATTAGGATACTGCTGCTAGTAATGATAATGAAGATGATGATGATGATGATAATGATGATAATGATGATGATGATGATGATGATGATGATGATGATGATAATGATGATGATGATGATGATGATGATGATGATGATGATGATGATGTTGGTGATGATGATGATATTGATGATGTTGAACCTGATGAATATAATGCTGCAGAAGATTGTGAGGATATCATTGGTAATCGAGATAAACTTACTTTTCCTTTCTTTTCTTTCTATCTCCCTAAAGATATTTTATTGCATTTTATTGCATTCTTGCCTATATATTGAAATTAAATTGACCACGGAATGTATACCTCAAACGCAAGGCGAAACTTGATTCTTTAATTTTATTGAAAGAGACACATCGGGTTTTTAAGAGGTTTTCCTTCTTTCATGCTTACTTTTTATATAAGGAGGCATCTGAAAAGATTTCATTCCTTGTAACGGCATAAAAAACTGTCTTTAGCCAAGCAGAAAAATACAGACAGACAGGGCAAAATGCAAGCTCGATTCTAGCTAAATTTTATGTTTTTGTGCTTCAGAACGACTTAAAAATGCGAGGATGCCGTGTATTGGTTTTGTCAAACGCTGCACGTGCAAGAAGTTAAATATATTTTTTTTTAGCAAATATCAGCTTATCTTCTTTCGTTTTTTCTTGATGAAATAATCAATGACCCCCCTTACTTTATTTTGTGAAATCGAATGTCTGAATTTTCCTGCTATTTTAGAGGGAGGCTTTGAATGAAATGATTTGAGTGCCACTTTTCTTTTGATGCATTTTTTTTCATTGCCAGTAATATTATCTGTGTTTGTAAAACCAATACCTGCCATGATAAAACATTACGGTATACTTTAGCTCCTGGACATCGTTAAGACATTTTATAATATTGATAATCCAAATACAAAATACGGGAAGGTTCATATTATCCTAGGGCTCATTACCAGGTTTGGACTTTGACAGTTAATGCTCAACTGGAATTAGCACTCTCCCACAGAAGATTTTCTCCGTTCCTTTATAAGCCCCCGTCGATGTGTGAGGGGCTTAGATGGTCATTTTGGTCAACATTTTGAGGGTTACTGACCACATAGATCTCACGCTAGAGTCTTAATATTTTCTCCTGTGCAAATCACATTCTCTGGCAGATCACATTACCCGAAACTCGTTCCTGGCACATGAGCCAGGCACGCTGGTTTTATTTTGCATCTGACACTGACCTGGCAAGATAAGTAGGTGGGATTTCAGGCTTCCGACAGGTCACCCCCGCAAATTGGTCCACTTGGATTAGTCTGATACGTTTTGCATGTTAGGGGCCATGGGTTTCTTCATTAAATCTACTGCTGTGGTCGGTCGTTAAATCAGCGCAAGATGGCTCGGAAGAGCTGTACATTTAATTGTAAAATGGTCAAGTGTTTCATTGCTACAGAATGCTGTGTGATGGGACATTTGTGATTCACATTCATCAGACCAATCCAATTAAATGTCACTTTAACACGTTCTTTCTCATAAGGAAAAATAGTGAAGCTGGTAAAAAAGTGTGTACTATATATTATGACTATTGTAATATTCTATCAAATTTTATTTCTTTTAAACGTATTGATTAGACCAGTTAAAACATTTTAAAAATATTTTAACCTTTATATTTCTTTTTACATAAACAAAGGTTCACGTTTAGTCACTTTAACACGTTGTTTCTCAACAGGAAAAAATACTGAAGCTGGTAAAAGATTGTGTACTTGAAGGCTTCAAACGAATATTTCACAAACTACTTTTTCTTTAATGTATTGATTAGATCTATTAAAACATTGTTTTAAATATTTTAACCTGTATATTTTTTTTACATAAACAAAGGCGCTCTTATATTTCTTTTTACATAAACAAAGGCGCTCTATATTAAATCAATATTTTCCCGTTGCATTCACATCAGTGTTTTTATACCTAAAAAAAACCCACTGCCGAAATGCGCCCTGCCAGCTCTTCCTTAGCACTTTGTGAACTCTCCAAAGGCTTTTAACACATTGTTTAAACAGCTTCACAACACTCTGGTTTGAAGGGCGCACGGCTACGTTGTTAAAGTTGACACCACCGGGCACGTAGATCGAATAACACCCTTTAGTTTGTGTTAATGGCTATTCGCACTAACCAGTCCTATCTTTCGGCAAACTAACACTTTTTCGATTGGACCAAGATCCCACTGTGATTAGTGTAACACAGTGCTCGCTAAATTCACGATCGCACAATTTTTGTCCAATTTCGTCTCTTGGTGTCAGTTTTATATGATTGGCTGAGACAAGAGGTGCTGGTATTCCAGCACTGTCTCAGTGTGGCAACTTGGTATTAATAATAGCCCTGCTGCTGTGGCGGACTAAATAAATGAACAGCTCTCCGCGCTTGTAAACCATGATACAGCAAGGTATTGGGATTTTGCAACTAGTGCAAGTATCCCCCTTTTCATCTTCTTAGTTTATATTGTAGCCCTATATTGCAACTAGTGCAAGTATCCCCCTTTTCATCTTCTTAGTTTTATATTGTAGCCCTATGTTCCACAAGGAATCAAGAGGCGAATAAACTCTATTTTTTATAGATAGTTCTTTTCTCCAACAGATTTTGGACCACCAAGCTCTCCAGTGATCCTTCTCTGTTTGGTCCAGCTCACTAGCCAGTCCAATCACTTAGTGAATTAAAATCTTGCCTAGAAAGCACAAATTAACCTATCGTCCTTCAGTGTAGAAAAAGCCAAAGCAAAGCGCAGAAAAATAAAACACCATTACACACAACCACGAATGCTCTAACATTAATTGTATTGACAAATTTAATCTGTAACGTGACCGCAGTCTTTCTTTTCAAAATATAAAGTGCCGTTACTTTTTTTTATAATTTCAAAAACAGCTGAATATTATTTTCATCCCAAAAGAGAAATAACAATAAAAGAGCTTTAAAATTGCACCTTTTTTTCAACATAGAAACCCGTTTAAAATCGTAGATGAGGAATTTACAGGTACAATGAAAACAATCAATGCTAACACGTTTGTGAGGTCCTGGACCTTTGTTATTTCACAAAATCTCAATTTAAGCATCATCGCGTATCCAAACATTCACAGCCTCAAAAACCAAGGGATTTGTACATCTGCTCATTATCTTTTCTAGCATGAATCTGAATGTTGATGACACTACATTTTGCTAAATTGAACATAAAACGTCTTAGTACCAAGTCGGTTTAAATACAACTTCTCACTGATAATGTTGCATTCAAGCCAATTTCGAACATATCCATGAATACGTCTTTCTTGATTTAACATAGATCTAAAAAAAGAGACACTGTGCAAATACTTATAGTTTATAACATTCGGCATGAATTTTCATAATGCTTCTAGATATATATTTTTTTAAATTAGTACAGCGGCGCCGCAGCATACAACAGGTTGTAAGCCATCTTATTTTATATTGTAACAACAAGTTGTAAGCAACCGCGACATTGTACTTACATCACCAAGTGCAATCATGGGTCAAACAAGTAGCAATTACAAAATTCGAGTAATGCTGGGAAGTGGCATACAAAAAAATGTTCAAGTCTTGATTAGCTTAGCCTTTAATTGTCACGATTACATGCATTGTTCATTCTTCCATTTAAAGCATGGAAAAAAAACACATAGAAGTTTGGCATTCTTTACGTATTTCTGCTGACACTGCCCAGGGTGGATCTAATCTCGATAAGTAAGTGGAATCTTACGCTTCCGACAGGTCTCTTCCGCAAACTGACCCGCTAGGATTACAGCCTGATTCTTGGTTCGTGTTAGAGACCTAAGGTTGTCTCATTAAAACTACTGCTGTAGTCATTCTTCAAATGCGAGCAAGACGACTCGGAAAAGCTCTAAATTTAATTGTAAGCCTTAGGAAACAAGATAAGGCATTCGTTATCGACGTTCAACAGACCAATACTATCAGAAATGACTTATCTGCATTTAAATAGAAAAACCTAAAGAAAGTATTTGACTAACGCTAAAACAACAAAAAGAAAACCAAACAAAAAGCCTCGGAATTTCAAAGTTAACACTCACATTATTTTAAGGTGACTCGAAGCGCTCTACATTAAATCAATAGAGTATTACGTTTATTCCCATTAGTGTATTTTAATCTTAAAAAAAACAAACATTGCCAAAATCCGCCATTGAAAGATTTTCATTGGTACTGTGATCACTCTTCAAAGGCTTTCAACACATTGCTTAAACAGCTTTACAGCACTTTGGTTGAGAGGGCGCACTGCTACGTCGTTAGAGCGTTGCCTTAACACCACCAGGAACTGCGATCGAATAACTCTCTTGATTTTTGTGTCAATGGATATTCCCACGAACAATTACTATAGTAGTTTGGCATACTAAAATCTTTTCGATTAGATCTTTCATTTTTTATATTCAATCAATTACCATGTACATTTTTTTTTTTGGGGGGGGGGGGGGGGGAGATAAACGTGATGGTCAAAGTGCTATTAGGCTATCACATTTCACACTAGACCTCTATGTGGTATTAAAATATAATACACTTGGTCTTGGTTCGGATCTATTTGAGAGTTTCGTGACCGATCACCCAAACATATTCCAGGAAAGAATCAATAGACCTGGATTTTCGGCGGATCTCGATGTCCACCCTAAGCATGTGGCTAGTTTGTCAAACCGACTTAAGGATGCATTTGGGATTTTAACTAAGAGTCCTAACGTCCGAGCGCTAGGCAAAATCGGAATTGACTATTCCTGCTAAAATGTGACCACACCAATAGCATTCCTAAAAAACGCATTGCGGGAGTATTCGAAGACTGGGATACCAATTCCTAAAAAAACGCATTGCGGGAGTATTCGAAGCCTGGGATACCAATTATCCTCCACTTGAGGGGGGATGCGGGCAACAGGAATGATGTCTACTTTAGTTGCCCCAACATCTGTAAAGAATGCCAGATGTCCAGAGAACGACCAGTCCAACGGCACTGTTTCAGTGGATGTACTAACGTACTTCCCTAATGACACGAAGTATATCTGAATGTATACGCCAGTTCCTCCGGTTTTTTTCAGGAGATTAGGTACCTAAAGGACATTGGTGTATATAATAAAATTTAACTGTGATAGTCCTACACATGGATCTTTTAAACTACTGTATATACCCTTCACTTGTAACCAAACTTTTCACGCACAATTGTTATGTTTTTACTACTCAGAGAGATAAAGGAGTCACCGTTGCTACTAGTATAATGCATTAACTGTCTTAGGACATCATGGGCACAACATAGCCGTTACCGTGCTGACGTGCCGTAAAAAACTCCCTCACTCCGGAGATTTAGCGCAGGGCCGGACTAGGCTTTGCGGGAGGTGCCTGGAAAATCTGCTCCTCCTGCAAACAGATGCGCCATACCTACCTATGAAGAGGGACAACGCCAACAACATTCCGCACCATATGAGGAATGTCGTATGGCTGTAGTACCATGCCCAAGTTGGTCTCTCAGGATGGAGGTACCATCGTCCATGCACAAATTCGCCGCAGCACCATGGTGTACACAAAGTACATTCGAAATATGAGGCTATACTGAAAGATTTTCTGGAGCCTCTGGTACCTACGTTTAAGGACAACAAACATGGTGTTGTACACGACATCCATCTTCTGGTCCCCTCGTGCCCATCGCTTGGAAAACGACAAACTGTCTGCAGCCATTCTGAATTCGAAAAGCTATAACGGTTCGTTATAGTCCGTCTGTTATCATTTCTTTGGTCTTCACCTTTACACATTGTAAAAAAGAGCAATCGAGGATGGCGTCCTTGAGGGGACTACAGAGGGTTAAACTACGTGACCAAAGATTACAGGTATCCCTTACCATATATTCAAGATCTGAATAGAAATTTACGAGGAAAGAGAATTGTTCAAAGATTTACCTAGTTCTCGGCTACCATCAGATACCAGTCGCTGAGGACATCATTCATATGACAGCAATACTCAATCGAAGTGTTGCTGATGCTTAAGCAGATTTGGTTGCCTTTGAAACGCGTTTATCAACCGATGCCCTGGTCTCGGCGATTGTTGCAAAATTATCACAGAAAATCATAACATATGGCAACAAATCGCGTTCTTGTCCAGAAACCTGACACCATCGCGTTCTTGTCCAGAAAGCTGACACCAACACACATCCGATACTCCACATTTGATTGCTAACTATTTGCTATCTACACCGCAATGCAACATTTTCCTTTCTTATGAAAAGGCAGACAATTCTCCGTGTTCACTGACCACAAACCATAAACTCTTACAAGCAAGACAGCCCGATCGCCTCGACAAGAAAGGCAACTGTCTTACAATAATATCCGCGTCGCAGAGAACGTGGCACCTAATGTTCTCTCGCGTGCATCCTACAGAATCAAACAGCGTAGAGATCCTAAGGTGGAATTATCACGCCAACAACCATGTTCACAAAGCCTTAGGTGAAATTACCTGATTGTCGCTTTGGTGACATACACGTAGACTTGAAGACCCTCTCCTCTTATCAGAAGGCTGCTTTATCATCGTGGACATGTTTACTTAATGTTTCGAAGCAGTTCACATTCACAATGATGAGACAATCACCTGTACCAGGTCCTGACTTCGCACCTGGATTTCACATTGGATCAAGGTGCACAATTTACTAGCGGTCTATGGCATGAAATGAACAAGGTATTTGGCTGCAACCCAAACAACCACCGCCTATCATTCTCAGTGCAATGGCATGTTTGAGCTATTTCACCGAAAATTTAAGGGAAAGAAAACCTGTACCTGGCTTCCAAGCCACTGGAGGGCACACTTTACATTTGTTAGTTCTCAGCGTTTACTGAGGTACCTGAAGGATGTTGTTGTATGTAATAAAATTTAACTGTGATAATCCTACACATGGATCTTTTAAAGTACTGTATACATCCTTTACTTTTAACCTAACTTGTTATGCATAATTGTTGTGCTTTTACCAAAGGAGTCACCATTGCTACTAGTATAATTTATTAATTGTCTTAGAACATCACGGGCACAATAAAGCCGTTACCGTGCTGAAGTGCCGTAAAAACAAACTCACTCACGTGTATTCAATATCACGGTTTTAGTTTTTACAATTTTTATTTTTAATTTCCTTAAGCTTATTTAGTTATTATTCCTGAACAAAAGCTGTGTTTTCTAGATCTCAGAAATAGCCTCTATTCAAAAGTACAATAAAAAGTTTTTGCAAAAAAATATATAGTCTTCTTCATTTATTTTCCTAAGAACGCTTTATTAAACATTGTGCAAATACCTAAAGTTTATGACATGAACTAAAAATGTCCCAATATTTCGGGTTGTGTTTATTCCTTAAAGTATGATTTTTAGGGTTTTGAATCCTCAGGGGTATTCTTTGCTCAAACAAATAGTGGTTACAAAAAAGCACCTACTGCTGAGCATTGATATAATAGTTCCAAAGTCTTGATTTATCAATAATTGAAAAGACTACAATTTTTTAAAAACAATTTCTGACTCTGTGATATATCTATAGCAATGTTTAATAATATCAATGTGTTTTAAACATCATTGTTTTCCTAAGTTTTAATAACATGTATTTATAACAACTATTTGTGTATAACCTTAAGAGCCTTTTATTATATTTCTATGCAATCTTTTGCTTTAAAAAAAAAAAAAGTCATTTTAGGGAATTGTGTGTGTAAATGTTTCTTTTTAACACTTTTGTGAGTATGTTTAAAATTGCTGTTAAGCGCTTTGAGCTTTTTGTAGGGAAAGCGCTCTATAAATAAATATTATTATTATTATTATTATTA